>MU227479.1:4095321-4115918 GCA_018584345.1 Thuja plicata
GTCCGCTTTGTAATTCATAAGGAGTTTGTAATCATTTTACATTGTTGAATATAGAACTTATTTTCTGTCAACATGTTCTTGCAATCTCTGGCCTATCGGCCGCCATAGCTTCTGTTTCTTCTATCTTTTGTCTTCATTCTCGTAGCAGTTTTGCATGCAGGGTTCTTGGGTAGATTGATATTCATCAATCTCAACACTTGAAACATTCCTTCTAAGCATACAAGCTCTGATACCAATTGTTAGAATAAATAAGAGGGGGGTGAATCAGTGTCCTCAAAACTAATCCAATAAATTAACCACAAAACTTTATATCTCAAATATAAACCTCAAGTTATCTTTAGTCCCACAAGATGTATGCCTTGAAATAATCTTATCAAATAACTACTGCTCGAAGTTCACTATTAAACCTTATTCTTAAGCTTTATCGAATAGCAGTCTAGAATTTATCGAAATACAATAAATAGCTTAGTGTTTATTGATCAATCCAGTTTTAGTAATGTGTAAATTAAAACATTAAAGAAATGACTCATAAACACATTTGACACATGGATTTTTAACGTGGAAACCTTGTTAAGGGAAAAACCACTTGGGACTGGTAACCCAAAATTTTCACTCTTCTAAAGTGAGCTCAATGAAGACCCAACCCTGTTAAAGGTTACAAACACACTGTTAAGTGTGACCTTGTTAGAAGATTTATCACTAACAATTTATCACTTCATATTTTGGCATTTCACTATGATATCTTTGTTATAAACCTTTTGATACTCCTTGGGATGTATCTCAATATATAAAGGATGGTTAGATCCTACTCGGTTAAGAGAATTTTTGATCCAATGGTTAAAGTGAAACAATATATGATATGTTCATATATACAACTTAAACTTGAAAATGTTCATATCTATTGTAAGCTCATTATACCTATCTGATAAATGTTTCTTTCTATTCTTATGCTCCACTTCTTTCTACTCAGTGATGTTGTGCTTCTCTATTGCTCGGTGTCCATAGAAAACTTTACCTCTGTTCTTTAGCTTGTTTGATCACGACTGTATGAAGAATTCTTTCTTCACCAGTGTTCTCTTTAGCATCTTCTTCTCTATTCACCCCTAATTCATAATGAATTATCTTGTCTCTCTTATAGACATAATTTTACCATTTCTAGGTCTTTGTCTTTCTTGTTCTTGACATGATCCAGAAATATTGCCATTCTTTCTTTAAAGCTTACTTCATTTTTATCCTGTAGATTTCTCCTTGACAACTAGAATAAAACAGCTTGAAAACTCTAGATTATCTATGGATTTTAACATGTCAATGAAAAAAATGTGATCAACCAGTTAACTCCATATTTAGCTCTTGTCAGCTAATTCTTTTTTTATTTCTGAACTTTAGTTCTTTTCGGTGTTTAACTCCTTGTTATCTGGGTCTTGACTTTAGTTGTCCTTGATCATCTTGTCCATTAGGTTTGTCTGTCCATCAGGTAACATTGTGGTTCTGCTCGTCAGTAATGCTTTCTCGGGTTTCTTGCTCGAGTATCACTATGACTCTTCTCTCAAGGTTCTCTATTCATTGGGGTGCATTGTCCATCGGTGTTTGTTGTCACTTAGTGCATACTAAACTTTTATGCATTACTGATAGCATAACCTTTATCTCTTTGGTTCTTTGAAGTATTTGACACTATGTATATAACCAATTAGATTATATCAAGTTGCCATCAATGACAATACAATACATTAACTGATTTAATTTCTTGCATTAACTTTCTACAACTCGGTGATCATCAACTTAACATCTTCAAACATTCAATCAGTTATGGTTCATCATAATTATCTCAATCATTTCTTGTCAAGCTAAATTAATGAAATTGATTGTGGTATTGAGGAGCTTATTCTAGAATTTGATGATATTTTTTTTGAATATGTTATTTGGGTGCAAGAGTTTTTTTTCTAGATGTGAATGATGGCATGGGTTCATATGTAATAGTTGTGCATGTTTTTTGAGCATATTTTTTGTTTGAATCTATGTGTATTAGTAGATATTGGGTGAAGTTGGTTTGTTGAAAGAGTATTATTTGGAAAAGATAAGGAAAGCATTATTTTTGGTGTGACAAAAAAATAGGTGAAAAAGGATAGTTGTTATGTATCTTTCAAAAAGGGTATTCGTATCAGAAGTTGATTTATAAAATATAATGATTCTCATGTATTAAGCTAAGATTCAAATATTTAACAATGGTAAGGGTTCCTATGGCACTTTGTTATTAATGGTTGGATATATATGCATCATGTGAACTGGTGAAGCAGAAAGGTGAAAGAAATTTTGGTCTATTGCAAGCTTATGTTGTTGTATAAAATAGAGCTATGTATTTTTTATGGTGATTGAAGTGTTGAGTATGCTATTTTAATGTTCAAGATGTGTTTGGAGTTTGTTCTTAAAAGAGGTTTGGTTCTCTCTGAGAGTCGATTCTCTTTTTAGATTGGTGCTCATATTTGTAATCTAGGTTCGTGCCCAATTTTAATAATATAAAGTTTGTAGGTCATGGTTTTTTATCTAAAATGGTTTTCCATGAGAAATCTGGTTTTTGCATTTTTAATGGTTGCTCTCTTTATGATTTATGTGGTTTTTGCATTTAAAATTTCAAAATTTTTGAAACCCCTCCTCTCCCTCCACCCCCTCAGTATTTCCTATATGCTCCTAACTTAGTTCCAGTAAGAAATTCCCACACTAAATAGCCTATTGTCTAATAATCAGTAACATCCAAATGACATTTGGGAATTTGTAGGAAATATCCATCGATGGCTAGCCATCCTAGGATGCCTAGGCATCCCCTAACTATCTTGGTACCAAATAATCAAACAAAAACCCATTTTAAAAAAAATAGGTAATGGAAAATCAATCAAGGGCCCCACAGCAATTTGCACAAAACCTAAACCTAAACCTAAAACATCATTATAACATCAAAAAAATTAAAAAGAGATCATGTGTGTTATTTTGTAAAGTGTGGATACAAAAAATGGAAGAGCACAACTATAAGAAACCAAGGAAAGGGGAAGTGAGAAAAGGACAAAACTATAGAACAACCTTGGATAACTAAGAGTGGGGTGAATTAGTTATCCTGAGATAATTTTTAAACTTTAATTGTATCGATAACCATGTTAATTCAAATTGATAATCTAAACACTAATAAACATGAAAGTCTAAAAAAAACATTATGAACAATGAACACCATATTTACATGGAAACCCAAGATGGGAAAAACCATGGAGAAGCTAATTCTCGTGAATAAGAACATCGGTTAAGGTGACACTAGTTAAGATGATTTTGACAATGCTCAGTACAAGTAAGGCTCACTATTGATCAGGATTGCTTCCCTAAATACAAAATATTTATCACAGCTAATGCAAAAATTAATCTTACAAAAAAAAATTGAACTGATGAAATTGTATCTACACATGCATGGATTTAGTTCTGGTGAAAAGAACTATTATGGTCAGCAGCAAATCTGAACTGAGTGATGATATCAAAATGATGAGAGATGACATTGATAATGACTCTAAAGGGTATGGTTGTCATTTTTGGAAAACCATTACATAGGTAAGGAAGTTTTTTGTAAGTAAATACAGGTATACCAACTAGTATACAATTTCACCAATCGTTAACATCAAGTCAGAAAAGGAATAGGTGGATAGGAGAATAGGTGAAGGACGGATTGGTAAAAGAAGACAAGTATGCTATCGGTATGATAGAAGATACTAGGACAATAGGTGAACTAAGATGTGTGATCATACCACCTAGGTCATACCGGTAAAGGACATTGGTAAAGATACTACCAACCAGTTAGTTCAGTGAATTGGTAAAAGTTATAGGTTAATAAAGAGTTTTTAATGATCGACTAAAGCGGTTATGACAGTGGACATTTCAATTAATCTGGAGACAATGAAAAATGTAGTACATTGTTTCAAAAGTTGAATAAGTCAATTTATTAGTAGTTGTGTATAGATCTGATTATAAATTCAAGGCACATTTGGACCAATAATATTGAAGGAAGATTTCACATTGGAGATAACAACTTGAAGTTTTTTATGGATCACGTGATAAGGATTTCAAGTTTCTATGAGTTGGTTGTAATTGACAAAACAATTTTAGAGGGAAAAAGGAACCCTAATTAGGTTTTCAATCAAAGGTAAAGGCTATAAGAGGATATTTGATGTTATTATGAAAGATTAATGATAGTGTGAAGAATAGTTGAAGTGTTAGATATTGAACTGCGATTGCAGAGAAGATTACCTAGAATATTTAGGATTGGATTCAAAGAAAGAATGGAGAATCAAGGATCTAATTAGCATTCAAGAGTGCATTCCATGATTCATTTTTATTGTTGTATTCCTAATAGTTTCAAAAATCTAAAATCCCTTAAGCTGGAAGTCTCTCACAAGAATTTTTTGTAAATCCCTTAACAATGTGAACATTGTAATAGTGGGATTAAATTCTCTAACAAGGTAGTCTATAATAGGACTTTGGATACTTCTAACAAGGTATTGAGTCACTCCTAATAGGGTGAGTCACCTAGAAAGTGACATATTGTGAGCTCTTAACATAGCAATTTTTTCTACTATAGTGATAAGATTGTGGGTTTCATCCTCACCATGGTTTTTCCCTCTGACCAAGGGTTTCCACAAAAAAAATCTAAGTGTTATGAGTGTGCATATGTTTTCATTTCATTCACTCTACTTTTACTTTACCATTACAGTTTTATACTTCATAGTTTGGAAGTTTCTTTTGTTGCTAAAAAAGGGAATTAGTAAAAGTCTAAAAGTTTTATTAGTCCTTATTCACCCCCCCCCCCTATCAGTACCTATTATTTCCAACAATTGGTATTAGAGCTTAGACTCTCTAGAGGAAAAATTTCATAACTTGGGGAGTAGATCTGAGGATATGGAAAGTTATAGGTATGAAAGATAGTTGGAGGCATCCAACCAGATGATTGAGGAGTTAAAGAAAACTCTTAAGACTTTATTGGAAAAAGGAAAGAATTATCAGAACAACTAAGAGACATTCTAGATAGCATTGATGAATTACCTAAAGGAAGTGTTAACTCTAAAGAAGTTGAGGTGGCTATAGAAGATCTGATGGAAAAGAACAAGATCCTAACTGATCAAGCATCCAAGATGAAAAGAGAACAAGAAAGTCAACCTATAAGGATGTGTGAAGCACTTGAATACATGAGAGATGCTAAAGATGCAAAAAGAACTGTTGAAACTGCAAAGAATAATGTTGAAGAACTAATCGAAGAAAAAGATATTATACTTCAAATATTTACACATGAGAACCATGCACTGAATGAACAACTAAGTGAAACCGGTGATGAAAACTTACCAATGTGTGTTGAAAATGAATCACTGAGACAAGAGAATGAACAACTGAAAGAAGACTTGAAGATTGACAGAGAGACAAATTAAAAACCTAAGCAATATTAACAAAGCATGCAAAAGATCAATGAGCAACTGAAGAGTCAAAAGAGACCTAGAGATACTTATGGCCTAGGATATCTTGGTAAGAGAAAATTTGAAAAAGGAGAATCATCTAAATCTGGTGTTGAACAAGAATCTAAGATTCTTAAGCTATACACAAGTCAACAAGGTAATAAACCTACTAAACCCACTTGTTACAATTGTGGAAAGACTGGAAACACTGCTAATGTATGTAGAAGCCAATCAGTGAATGTTCATAGAACTACTCATTTTAATGGTTATTGTTATAATTACAATAAGTATGGTCATCAATCTTATGAGTACATATCAAGAACCAATACTAGATCATCTGACAAGAGTTTCAATGGCTATTTTTATTCATGTAACAAGTTTGGGCACAAGGAAGAACATTGCAAATCAACAACACCTAACAAACCGGTGAGTATTCTAAGATGAGAAGGTAACATGAATGTTTCATGCACTATTTGTGGAAACTATGGACATGTAGCTATGAATTGTTGATTAAGGAATTATAGAGGTAATGTTGGACCCTAGAGGAAAACAGGTATGGCATTTTTTTATTGTTATAAGGTTGTTCATCTTGCAATAAATTGCAGGAACATGAACCGGTCACCAAGCAATAAAGATGAGAAAGGTAAAAAGATTGTTAATGTTGAAGAAGTGAGGAATGAGATGAAAAAGGTTTGGGTGAAGAAAGAAGAAATTAAAGAAGATTCCAACACATCGACAGGTAACCCTACATTCTCTAGCTTAGGGTATTCATCATCAAACTAAGCAAGAAAGTTTTTCTTAGGGATTGAATTTAATTGTTATATCTAACCAATCCCTTATAATGATGAGTGGTAATATCTATTTGCATTTTAAGATGCATTGATGATAGTTTTGATGATTTAATAAAGATGATTTGTTATGTATCACTGATCTTATTATTTGCAAAAATTTATGTATTAATGCTACTTTTGGCATTAACCAGTGGAAGTTGTAGTTTGTAGAGCTATATCGGTGAACTGCATTTAATGTTTTAACTAGTTGTTGGTTAAATTTTGGGAAAATAAATTTGAGGTAAACCTATTCATTATTCACCTTTCATTTCAAAGATCATTTACAGGAGAAAAGTGTGATTTCATATTGTGACTGATTATGAGAACTATCTGAGCTAATCACTTAAAGATATTCAAACTGTAAATTTGAAAGCCCTAAGTGATATATTAAGTAGAGCGGTGATCATTTGCAAAGGAATTTGGTGTGATAGAGTTATAAATCAAAAGTGTATTGATTTACCATGGTGTCAAGGGATGCTACACCTAAATTGATTGAGGTAACCAAGGATGTGAGAACTTGAACATAAGTTACACCCATTAAAGGAAGTAGAAGTTGACAAAATCAGTACCCTATCCCTAATTCCACCTCAAGTTCTATTGATTGAATATGTAAGAACTTGCATTCACTACAATATTGTTGAACTAGGTAATGATAAAATTCAGAAGGAATATTTGGAAATGTGTGACAATGGTAAACTCAAAGACAAGTTCAAACATCTTCAAATGAAGGGTTTGACACACATATTTGACCTACTTGAGATCTTAAAAGAAGAATGGAATATATATGTCTTGATTCACTTTCATGACCAATTTGTATGGCTGGAGAAACTAATCAAAATTACCAAAGAGTTGATTCATTTGATAACTAGTTTCTTAGCATATGGGGAACCCGGCACCCTAAGGAAAATATCCACAAATACGGTTGCACAACTCACAAATTCAAAGCAAGATCATGGAGAGATGACTATAGACAGCATTCAAGATCAAGAATCTTTATTTGAAGCAATGATTGTCGGCTATAAGGTTTATCAATATAGTCGGTTGAATAGTGTGCCCTATGGAGCTATTCACACCACTTACTAGATAGTGAAAAAAGGAACAAGATATGACCTAGTTGAGATGGAAAGGTCACAAATTTTGGAAAACTTAAAGAGGATTCAAACAGACAAGAAGAAATCACTAAAGTTTGGATCACTTTTGTTATGTATATTTTTGTATGTGCAAAACATTTTTCGTCGCAAAGGAGGGGTAACTTAGATGACAGATAGACCAGATATATATCAGATAAATGAATACATAAGTGAATTAGGTGATGACCTAAATAATGTAATTTGGGGATATTTCAAAGACTTTCAGGACAAAATGCATAAGAGGTTGTTGGTAATAATTGAGAGGGGGGTGAATCAGTGGCCTCAAAAATTTATCCTTCAAACTTAACCACCAATCAATAAATCTTAGATTATTATGTCCCTACAAGATGCATGCCATGAAATAATAATAATGATTAAATATCTATCAGTTTTCTCTGTCAAACCTTATTCTTTCTTGATTACCAATAAGTAGTATAACTATTTACCAAAACTCAGTAAATAAGCAGAGTAGACCGATCAATCCAGAGTTAGCTATGTAAGATGCAAGAAAGTAAAGAAATGAATCATACACACATAATACATGAATTTTAATGTGGAAACCCTATTAAGGGAAAAACCACTGGGACCGGTACCCCAAATTTTCACTCTTCTGAAGTGAGCCCTATTAGGAGCCAACCCTATTAAAGGTTACAAACACACTGTTAAGTGCAACCTTGTTAGAGGATTTTATACAAAGAGGTTGTCACTTAGTATCGAGCATCTATTGCTACCATCCTTTAATCATCCACCTTCTAAGACTGTCAATAGGTATCGGGAAAGTCCAATGCTACTTTCATGAATCAACCTCTTTGGCACTCCTTGAGATGTACCTCAATCTATAGAAGTCTGTTAAGTCCTACTCAGTTAAGAGACTTGATGCTTCAATGGTTAAACTGAAACACTATGACATCTTCATATTGCAACTTTGAATTGCATATTTTCATATCTATTTAATTACATTACTATTCATGCTTAGAATTGTCACCCTAAATCAGGCATTAAGGCTTCATGACAATTATATCTAACAATGGAAACTTCCTCTAGCTATGGGTAAACTATGGATGAGGAAGAGTCTCCCAATTCTAGGCCGGTTCCTATTGAATTTGCATATCAAATTTATACTATCTTCTCCTGATCTTGAAAAAGGGAAAGGGGAGAAACTCTAACTAAAATGTCATGAATAAAACTTGGAAAGGTGATACACCAAATAAATTCAGATCTCTCAAAGCCTCAAATTGAAACTCACTTAACATACCCTAATGATCTCTATAATATCACTCACTATCCAATACATAGGCTGATTAGAAGGTCACTAATAGGGTTTAACCACAAATAGAAATCCACCTATCAACACCATGCATGTTTTGCAAAAAGGCTTATATTATGTAATGTAGAATAGGAAAAGGATACAATCCACTAATCTATATTACGGATGTATTACACTTGAATTGCAAAAAATTGAATAGGATTTAGACAAATGATCACCAAAAGATATATGAAAAATGGGTCGACTGTATTCTTCTCAAAATCTGTATGCAGATACATGAATGGATCTCAAAATAGTGGCAAGGAATACAAACATCCTCTTGCACAAAATTGATACCACAAGCATGAACTAACAATGGATACAAAAGCATAAACAAATAGCTTATAGGAATAAGAAATTCACTAAAGCTCTTCTCTTCACAAATTGACCCACCCAAAACATGAATCAAATGTTCCACTATATAGCCAACATGGCTTATTTCAAAAATACTTCCCCCCAAAATCCCTCCATAATAGCAAATTACATTAAGCCAAAAGACCTTCACAAAATACCCTAAGACTAGCTCCCCTTTCTAAAGTTGACAAATAAAATATATGCCACTATAGACTTTATCAACTTTAATACATGAAATTTAAATTCTAAAAGCATAAAACCATACTAGAAAACCCACATACCTAGCTCAAAAGGGACACAACCCCTAGAAACTCAGCATCATAGCCAATCATAACTCTTTCGACACTATACTAAATCTCTGGATGTAACTACAGTTTGTTTAACCACCACAGTTGGCTGTCAACATGACCATCTCCATAGAAAAGATAGTTGCTATACTTCATGGCACCAACAAGTGCATCATGGCATTATGGAGGGGATGTTGATAGACTGGAAACTGACATAGCATTTACTTCACTTGTCAGCAGACTCTAGTCTTGGGTAAAACATAATGCATTTTCTCATCAGTTTCATTTTGCATCTTAGGGTTTTCTTTTATGGCACCGCCATGTTGAGTCTGAACATTGATCTCCTGCAATGAAATCTGCCTCCACTCTGTGATGAAACTTGGGATTCATGTAGTTTCTATTTTTTCATAATACATGGCATCTTCTTGTTGTTTTCTCCTTCTAAAATTCTGTGGCTTTTCATCTTCTATTTGCTTGAACTTCAGTTTAGAATGTTGGAACAATATTGGAGGTGAAGTGTTTCAAATCCATGACAAATATTGCTGCATTCATGCTTGTAACTTGGGATTTTTGAGTTTGATGTTTGGTCAAACCACCACTGCAAGCTTGGAATGAATCTAAGTTGTGGTTGAGATGGAGAGATGCCCATGAGTTTCAGTTTTGGACTGGGGATGTCTCTTCCATAGCTTCAGACTCATCCCCAGTTCACAGTGCAACATGGAGTTGGGAGAAAATACCGTGGCCACCGTTGTTTTTTCTTTGGCTATAGCTCGACAACACTCCTCCACTGGTCTTCTATTCATGACACTTGGCCTCTAAGATAAGTTATCTTTATTATCTTGCTCATTGCATTTTCAAATGTAAAACATGAACACACTATTGTAGCCAATAATAAATGAGTTATTTCCTTGCTTTGTGTCTTTGTTTGTTGTCAACCCCACTCTTATAATCATGACTTAGGCTTTTCTTGATATCGAATATAGTTAAAACACCCACGTGGCTTTTGAACTGGTATTTGAAGATGCACTTGCAGTTGTCTATCTTGATGCTTGTCTAGATTTATAGTGAAACATGGGTTCCATGACTGTTTAAATGCTTTAAAAACATTCTTCTTGTTGTCTTCGAATACAACTTTGTAGTAAGCATAAAAAATGCTTCTTTGTTCGGGCCGAACATTCTTTTACCCTGTTTTTTCTGAAAAACACAAAAACCTCTCTTTCCAGTATGCTTGTAAAAAAAAATATTTATTCTCACCTGATAATAATATTAGAAAAAAAAAATGAAACCATAGCATGTTTATATTTATGAAAATGTTAATGTAGTTAGTGTAAAAACACATTGTTCCTTTTAAATGCATATAAGATTTTACCCATGGGGTTCGAGCATGGGCTCGTGACTCCCATGGGTAATGCTCAAACTAAACCCTAACTAGTATAGATGTTCTATTATCATGAATGTAAAACCCTACATTTAATAATGAAAATTATCTCTCAAAACAACAACACAAGATGTATATTTAAACACCCCGTATGCAGATATCTCTTGAAAATTCATCTGAAGGCATGAAACTGCATCTTTTCAAAATCAGCATCTTATGAATTTTTGAATGGATAATTACTGATATTCTACTCATAATGTCTATCTTCTATGCATTTTTTTATCATTATGAAAGTATACAATATGCAGATACTGAAACCTTTGATCTATGTTCTGTACTTGCAGCTTTCTGATTTTCTTGTCATGCATATTTCACTTTTCAAATTCAACTTTTTTTAAACAATCATAACATTATCCTTTCATGCCATAGAAAATATGTTCAATCCTTAGGGATGGGGTTTTCAATCTTGATCTTCAAAGCTGAACTTTTAACTATTGTCTAAAAAATATGAAGATGTACTTACTATGACAGCATCTCTTAAACTCTCTTATTTAAATTAAGATAGTGAACTTCAGATTCTTTCAATTTTGCATTTCTCCAGTTTATTAAAAATCTTTCTTTGCTCCTGTGCCTCCTATAGCATCTTTTGAACTCTTCTTTGTATTTGCATCTTATTCTGCATTCAGTAAGTGAGAAGTCACCCTTTGAAATGTAAACAATCTTTCTTGCATGTAATGGCTTATGTGAAGTTCAAGCACGGGCTCGTGACATCCACTGTATTTCATTTTTGCTTCCTACATTTAATCACATGACCACTTTTTGCACATATCATCAGTCAATTTGTTAGGATAGTAGATAGAATAAATTCATTAATGTTTGTAGGTGAGTGTCATCTAGGATGACACTCATTTATGAATGTTGGTGGATTCATTTGTATTTACTGTCCTAACAGGTTGATCAAATTTTTGAAAAAGGTTTCTCAGATGGAAGTGTCAAGTCCCTTTCATTCAGATATCTGATTATAGAGAAAAGAATAACATTCATCAAAGTGATCATAAATAGAAAAAGGCTTCATGTTTAGAACAAGTCCCTTTAATACTATTTTTTAGATATTATGGATGAATGTTTTCTTGTTACATTGATTTCATCAGATTGATATGCAGCATTAGAAGAATTGATTATATGTTGTTTGTTTCCCATGTATTTCTTAGATCCAACTGGATCTAACACCCCACTTTCTCTCATGATGCAGGTTGAATCCTAAAAGACCTAAATGTAGATGGAGACATGGACTATGAAGACCTAGAAGCTGATAGTCAACCAACAAGCAACCAACCACAAGGCAATGCATGGGACCCCTACTCCATACTTTCTATCATGCTTTCTATCCTACAATGTACTATTTATTTGACATGAAAAGGAAGATGAAATGACACTTGTAAATTAATTTCAGTTTGAATGCACAATGTAATTGATCAGTTATATATTAGAAATTTTGGAATGTGATCAACTCTTAGAGTACAAATGATAACTTTTGACAATGAATGTAATGACAAAATGTTGATTAATAATATCTGAAGGATAGTATTAATTGGACTCTTCAAAAAATGAAATTTTTTCCTATTTGTGGTTATTTTGATGCATGTTGTAAATTAGGGTAACAATTTTGGTGACTTCTGTTGGATGTCTGCTGGCTAGACATGACCCTAGACCTTTATCCTTAGGGAAACAGAGTTAAGAAACAAGAAACCATGAATGCAACCATTATTGAAATGAAAATGTAACTATTCTAAATGTATGCAACCTAAAGACCTATGTTCTTAGACAGCACTTATTGAAAATGAAAATCTAGACTGAAACCTAACCCTCAAAGCAAAGCTTGAGGCGTATTCCATTAACTGGAATTTGCAGAACTTCTCCATCAGTTGTGGACAACTGATAGGCATTGTTTTCCTTATAGGCTGTAATAACAAAAGGGCCTGACCAAAATTTATCAAATTTATCATGCTGCCCTCACCTACTCTTTAGTACATCCCACTTAAGTACTAGATAACCTTCGTTGTAATCTTTAGATGTAGTCCTCTTGTAAAAAGACCTTTTAGTTTGATCTTGCATCAATTCCATAGTTTCAAATGCTTTTTTCCTTTCTTCCTCAAGCTATAATAAACCAGCATACCTCAAGGCTAGGGGATCTCCCTCTTCAAAAAGTAGCATTTGATCAACTAGCTGCAATGCTAGAAATTATGTAAATATAGGCAATCTAGCCTCTTTGCCATAAACCAGGACATAGGGTAAATTCCCAATAACCTGCTTAGGCGTAATTTTGTCCAGCTATAAAGCTGCCTTCAACTTAGAGTGCCAATCCCTCTTGTTTCCTTGTAAATTCTTCTTGATAATCCTGATTAGGTTTTTATTGGTAGATTATACAAGACCATTACCTTTTGGATAGTAGTTAGAAGAAGTATTTAAATAAATACCATTCTTGATAGCCCATTCTGTTATAGATGATCCAACAAAAGCTAAGGCATTGTCTGATACTATTGACTGAGGAACTCCAAACCTTGTAATGATATCATTATAGAAACTCAGAACAACATTTCCAGAAGATTCCTTTAGTGCAATGGCCTCAGTCCACCTAGTAAAATAATCTGTGACAGTCAAGATCCACTTATGCCCTGCACTAGAATTAGGGTTTATTGGGCCTATAAAGTCCACTCCCCACTTGTTGAATGGTTGATCAACAATGACTGGTTTCAATGGCAATGTTGTCAACCTTTGTTTTCCTACAAACATAGCACAATTTTGGCATCTTCTTTCCCATGAATGAGTATCTTTGAATAAATCTGGCCAATAATAGCCAGCTCTTAAAATTTTCCATGTTGTAGTTTTGGGGCTGAAATGCCCTCCACAAGATCCATCATGAAATTCAGATAGAATCTTGTTCTGATCAATATAATCTATACATTTAAGAAGCATACCAGCAAGATCTTCCCTATACAGAATGTTATCAATAAGCACATAAACAATAGATTGAAGCCTAAAGTACCCTCTCTTGGCTCTGTCAAGATACATTAGGTACTAACCAGTACAAAGAAATCTGGTCATATCTGATAACCAGGATGTTGAATCATTAATAAGTACATAATTACCTTGGGGAAAGATGGCCTCTTTAGTGGTTTTAATTTGATCTTCTCCTTCTGCCATCAGAGCACACAAGCCTTTGCCTCTAACCAGCTTGGTCACATGGATTTGTACATCATACTCCATGACTTTAGTTATCCACCCTGCCCTTTTCTCACTGACATCCTTGTTTAATAAAAACTCTTTAATGCTAGGGTGTGCAATCATTAAATGTATTTTGTTCCCAGTAATCAGATGTTTAAAAATTTTTAAAGATTTTATAACAGCTAGTACATGTTTTTCTACAAAGCTATATTTTCCCTCATAATCATTCATACCTTTGCTAAAAAAGGCTATTGGTTGCTCACGTCATTCCTCATTCTTTTGCACTAGCATTGTTGAAACAGTGGTGATACCCCCATAAGCATACAAAACAAAATCCTTAGAGAAATCAGGATTAGCCAAAGTAGGAGCTGAAGATAAGGCATGCTTAATTTTTTCAAAACTCTCCTTTCCTTCAGTAGTCCAGCTGAAAGGCACATCCTTTTTTAACATAGAGGTCAAAGGTTTCAACAAATTTGCAATATTAGGAATAAAGCGCCTAAAAAAAATTATTCTTCCAATAAAACTTTGCAATCCTTTCTTATGTTTTGGCAGTGATAGATCAAGAATTGCATGAATCCTCTTAGGATCAATAGTTGTACCCTCTTTAGACACCTGATATCCCAAACTTTTTCCTTCATGTACTACAAAAATAGACTTCTTTGGATTAAGAGAGATTCCAAACTCTCTACATCTGTGCAAAATTTGTTTCAAATGGTCAATGTGCTGGCCTACAATTTTGTTGTAAATGGTAACATCATCTAGATATACTAGAAAAAATTTATACATTAAGTTTTTGAAAGCCATGTCCATTGCTTTCTAGAAAGTGGCCCCTACATTTGACAACCCAAATGGCATCCTTCGATAAGCCATTGTACCCCACTTAGTGGTAAAGGTTGTTTTGAATTGATCAGATTCTTTAACTAAAATCTGGCTATAACCAGAATATCCATCCAAAAGTGAGAATCTTTCAAAACCTGAAACATATTGAAGGATCTTCTCCATAGAAGGGAGAGGATGCCTATATTTTAGAGATGCCCTATTAAGGTCTCTAAAATCTACACAGAGTCTTATCTCTCCATTTTTCTTCCTTACAGGAACTAAGTTAGAAACCCATGATGTATGTTTTATTGGGAATATTATGCCTCCATCTAAGATTTTTCTTATCTCTTTCAGCATTAAAGGCTCTAATTTTGGATTTATGGGCCTTCGCCTTTGCCTGATTGGTCTTGCATTTGGTTCTAACTCTATGGTGTGTTGAGTTAACTGAGGATCAAATCCTTTTAAGTCAGTATAATCCCATGCAAACACATCATTATATTCCCTAAATAACTCAATAAGCATTTTCTTTTCTTCAGGGGAATCGATGTTACCAACCTTCAAGCACTTGTCTCTGAAGATTTCCACCTCTTCATAGTGATCCTCTTTGATCAGCAGGCTAGTTTTATTCTTTCTGAATTGATCATCAGAATTAAAGGTTGATTCCAGGCTAACTAATCCCCTTGGAAGTTTATGAGTTTTCAACTGAATGATCTAATTTTCCATTTGCTGATCATACTTGTCACTTTTAGGGGCTAAAAACCCTTCAGTTTCTGTCATAAAACTCAATATATGTTCATCAATTTTAAACACCTACCAATTAATATCATTGTCTAGGATAGATGACCTTACAACAATTTTAACATGTGACTGGTCTAAAATCAGTCCTTTATTTTCTCTAATTGAAGCATGTGCACCAATACCAGTCAATCTATTAGCATGCATGTTTTTCCTTCTAGGTATGGAAATGAGATTAAAGGCATCAAAATCCTTCAAAATATCAAACACTCTTGACTTATACAGCTTTAATAGATCATTTTTAGTAGCATTAATACCTCTCACATGCCTCACTATCAACTCACTATCTCCAAATTCCCTTAAACATTTGATTCCCCTTTTCCTAGCCCACTCCAAGCCCTAGATCAAACTCTCATATTCTGCTATATTGTTAGAACATGGAAAAGATAACTTATAAGCAACATAAAATTTATCACCATGAGGTGAAACCAACATAAATCCTACACCAATACCATCTTTATTCTTAGATCCATCAAAATATAAATCCCATAGCGGGTTAGATAATTTAGATTCAGGACATTGATCTTTAATTAGATTAGGCACAATTGAATCAGATTCTAACATTACATAATTACCAAACCCAGCATCAAACACATTAATATCTTGATCATTTCTAGCTTCCCATTCATCTAGGACAAAATCAGGATATTCTTCAGTTTGTGTGTTATAAGATGAACTCTCATTGATTTCATCTAGATCCATGATCACACACTTGCATTTATGGGGCTAAGATTATAAGGCTCTATATGGTCTTTGGCCCATAACTCTAACTTTATGGTCACCTTGGCACCATATCTAGTTCTAAAATACAAGTAAGACCAATCTGATGAGAAATATCCATCTATCTTAGCTGTGAAGTCTCTTGATAAACATAGAGCAAAGTAAGGTGGTAGATCTATGACAAAAATATTATGGAAAATGGAGAAGTTTGGACATGAGTGCAAGGTTAAACTTGCATTTGTAACAACCCCTACAGTTTTAACTGAAGAACCATTAAGTTGAACAACTCCTTTCTTAAGAGGTTCATACTTTAAATCCAATAAATCAGCTATGCTCTTTGGCATGACAGTGTTGGTTGCACCACTATCTACCATGCAATTATGCACTAATTTTTTTCCAATAATTAAAGAGACATAGAAAGGAGGAGGCTTAACATTTTTAGATTTCTTACCCTCCTTTTCTATCATCTTTTGCATATTTTCTAGCTTTCTTTCAACTGGTATTGCTGATTGCTTTAAATCTGTAGTATTTTTACTCACTTGTACTTCTGGCTTCTGCACCTTAGCAATCTTGTTTTCTCCTTTAACCACTTCATCATGCACCATTGAAGGCTCTGAATTGGCCATGACCACTTTCAGAGGATGTTTTCCAGCTAGATGTGGAATTGTTGTTTCTTTAGACAGCTCCTTTTTCAACAAATCAGTTTGTCCTGGAATAGCTAATGAATCCCACATAGAAATTGAAACACTCATCTTCTTCATATTATCAACAATGTTATAAGGAATAGAAAATTGTACCTTTTGAGGTGACTTACTAATTCTCTGATCCGCCTATTTTGGATACTGTGTTTCTCTATTTGCATGAGTAGATGCCCCCTTTAGGATTGAAACTGCTGGAATGGTTGATGATTGATTTGTAGCAGCAATCCTAGGAGCCGACTTCTCTGATTCTTGAGCTCTCTTCTTATCTATTGTGTTCTCTGATATGGATGAATCACCATTCACTCCAAAAAAATCTTCCTGTTACCAATCGAATGTAGTGTCAGGAGTAGTTGTATCAGAGTGTTGTTGAGCCTCTTCAGTAGATACAGTAGGTTGTGAATCCATCACACTTTGAACCATTAAGGCTTGATTGAGCACTCCATTAGTACACTTAGACTGATTGTGGGGTTCATTACAAGGATAGCACCATTCATAATCTATAGCAAGGTTATTTTGGCTAGGAACAATATCCCTAACAGCATTAAGGGGTGTTGGATTGTAAGGTCTATAAGGCCTTTGGTTCCAGTTTTGCCTATTGGGATTATTGTTTCCCTGATATTGTTGCTTGTTGCCTTGATAAATGGGTTGATTAGGCTTCTGAGATGAAGAACCAGTGAATTGACTCTGAGTATGAGCTATTAGATGGCTTTGCTTCCTTTTTAGATTTACTAGTTCATTCCCAAAAGTTTGTAGCAAGCTCTCAATCTTTTTCTGACTATTTTTTATGCTTTGCAATTCACTAGGAGGAACAATAGGTATTATTTCTTCACTTTTATAAGATGGAAATGATGCCAAAGGTGGAACAACTAATGGCATATTAGATTGGATGTTAGGAAAATAAGGCATGGGTGGCCTAGGAGCTATCTTTCATGCCTGAATGAGACTATTCTCTGCCCTTATTGCAATATCAAAAGCTTGAGGTAAATAATTCCCTCCCATTGACTAGATCATTGCTGAAATATCACTATTTAGGCTTTTAAGAAAGTACAAAAATGCATATTTGGCAGAGGGTCTTACCGTGGTTGGAATCCTATTCCATGTTTTCTGAAAATAGATTAAAATCACTTAGTTCTTCTTGTGGAGCCCTTTTAATGGTAGTTAGTTGCTCTACCAAAGACAAATTGTTAGATTTATCCTCAAAAAACTTAGAAATCCTTTCCCCAAAAACATCCCAAGTAGCAATAGAATTTATTGAAAGATTTCTGAACCAGTCAAGAGCTTTACCTTTTAGTGATGCAGCCAATAGATTCATAGCCACATCTTCCTTCGTGACATGATGGACATTTCAAAGAGATGCAATATCTCTAATGTGTTCAATAGTTTTCACTTGACCTTCTCCAGTGAATGATGGAAAACCTTTCAAGGTAGCCAAAGGTATATTGGTGTGGTTTGCAATCTAGAGAGGACTACCTTGATCAAAAGGAACAAATGGTAGATTTCTTTCCATTCCTGTAGCTGATGGTACTTTTTGTTGAACAGCAGATGTAGAAGAAGGTTGGGTAAACTGAACTACCTTCCTTTGGTAAGTCTTCAAATTTTGAGTAGTTGCTGCAATTCCACTTGTAGAGGCTCCAAAAATAGAATTATCTATAAATAAACTTTCAACACTTGGAAATTCTTATCCGGACAGGTTAGGAACACTTAGATCTTTAGGAAGACTTATTTCTTCAATAATAACCTCAAGTTCTTCTAAATTTGCAGCTGATTTTTCAAAAATGGGGTTATCAAATGATGAGAAATTTGCATTCAATATAGTACCTCTTGGATCCTGTGATGTTCTTGGTCCTCTGGATGATCTTCCTTCCATTCTACTTGACAGTAATTCTTGATACACAAATCCTTCCTTGTTTGATCTTGTTGGAGTTCTACTCATTAAAATCCACACTAAAGAGCTGTAACAACCACAGAGCTAGTAACTTAGAACTGAGAAGCAGTTTGTTGTCCCATCGGGTGTGCCAAAAACTATTTAGGATTAGAATTGTCACCCTAAATTAGGCATTAAGGCTTCATGACAATTCTATCTGACAATGGAAACTTCCTCTAGCTGTGGGTAAACTATGGATGAGGAAGAGTCTCTAGATTCTAGGTCGGTTCCTATTGAATTTGGGTATCAATTTTATACTATCTTCTCCTGATCTTGAAAAAGGGAAAGGGGAGAAACTCTAACTAAAATTGCATGAATAAAACATGAAAAGGTGATACACCAAATAAATTCAGATCTCTCAAAGCTTCAAACTGACACTCACTTAGCATACCCTAATGATCTCTACAATATCACTCACTATCCAATACATAGGCTGATTAGAAGGTCACTAATATGGTTTAACCACAAATAGAAATCCACCTATCAACAACATGCATGTTCTACAAAAAGCCTTATATTCTATAATGTAGAATAGGAAAAGGATACAATCCACTAATCTATATTATGGATGTATTACACTTGAATTGTAGAAAATTGAATAGGATTTAGACAAATGATCACCAAAAGATATATGAAAAATGGGTCAACTATATTCTTCTCAAAATCTGTATGGAGTTACATGAATGGATCTCAAAATAGTGGCAAGGAATACAAACATCCTCTTGCACAAAATTGATACCACAAGCATGAACTAACAATGGATACAAAAGAATAAACAAATAGCTTATAGGAATAAGAAATTCACTAAAGCTCTTCTCTTCACAAATTGACCCACCCAAAACATGAATCAAATGTTCCACTATATAGCTATAACATATAAAAATGTTACTGTGTTGTGTAACATAAGAAAAGATGTCACATTTAAAATAAGTGGATGTTTGAGTGATGTGTGGGGAAGATAAGATGTTCCTTTCAACCTCAAATGCACAAATGAAAGATCCAAATTGATCAAACCAAAAAGGATCAATGCACAAATGAATCAATCATTTGGAAATGAGAGCAAAGAGGAAAGATCTTAAATTCTCATTTTAGAAAGGAATGTATAGGATAGTTCTAGGAATTGAAATGGATGAGATGAAGTACCAACCTTAAAATAGTGTAGATCAAAGAATGATATTTTTTGAGGTCTTTAGGTTGTTTCTGGAAAAATTGAAGTATGATCCGGAACTGGAACGCAGAGATGAATAAAACCTAGAAATATTTTTCCAATCCAATATCATCTTATGAAAAAGGTTGACCCTGTACCACTTTTTCCAACTCGATCTGCTCAACTCCAAAAGTGTCCCTATTAGCATAGTCTGAAAGAAATCTGAAAAGGGTATCTAGATCTGGTCTCAGATCTACAATCCCAAACCTGTACCTACAAGAAAAAAGGTTTTTTTTTTGTGGGGGAGGATTTTACCTTGGTCAAACCCCGATTTTTGAATTAACCTTATAATATAATTGAAATTGCAGAGATAAACAAATTAAACACATAAATTCACCTTGCTTATATGGAAGCCCTTGTGGCAGATTTGAATCCATGAATCCACAAGTATGTATGCATCAAATGGATCTAGAATGTAGAATGTATCATGTAGGATGTCTTCAATCA
>MU227480.1:0-10773 GCA_018584345.1 Thuja plicata
GACATGATTTCACCGTTTCTCAGTTCTTGAATTTCTTATTCTTGGTGTGATTCGCAATTCTAGCCAATCTTGCTTTAAAGCTTTACTTCAATTTTATCCCGTATATTTCTCCTTGACAACTGGAATACAATAGCTTTAAATCTTTCTCTTATCTCTGGCTTTAACTTCTCGATAAAAATAATATTAAAAAGCAGTTAACTCCTTCTTTAGCTCTTGCCAGCTAAGTCTTTTGTCATTTCTAAACTTCAGTTATTTTTGGTGTTTTAACTCTTTGTTAGTTTTGGTCAACACTTCAGTTCTCCTCAGGAATCTCTGTCGGGGTTGTCTATCTGTTGGGCATTACTATGAAGTTCTGCTAATTGGTAATGCTTGTGATTCTGCTCGTCGGTAATGCTTGTGATTCTGCTCGTTGGTAATGCTTGCTAGGGTTTCATGCTTGGGCATCACTGTGACTTTCCTCTCAGGTTTCTCTGTCCATCGAGGTGCACTACCTGTCGGTATTTATTATCACAAAGTGAATACTGATCTTTTATGCATTACTGAAAGCATAACCTTTATCTTTCTGGTTCTCTGAAGTCTTTGACACTTTGAATATAACCAATCAGATTATATCAAGTTGACATCAATGAAAATACAATACATTAACTAATTTAATGTCTTGCATTTAACTTTCTATAGCTTGGTGATCATCAACTTAACATCTTCAAACATTCAACTAGTTAGAGTTCATCAATCTCTCCCTTTGGCATTGATGGCAACACACTACATTATCACACTATATTATTACTATTACAATATATGAAATATATATATTAGTTGTAGTTCATCAAATTGACAATCTTTTGTTCTATAACCAATATCCGGCACACTACGTGGGTTGCCAACCTGGTCCCTGTGAGGAAGAAAAACGGTGAGATCCGCCTTTGCATGTATTTCTGAAACTTGAATAAGGCCTCCAAGAAAGATAATCACCCTCTCCGTTCGTTGGATTAGGTGTTGCAGATAGTGAATGGATCCCAGATGATGTCCTTCTTGGATGGATACTCAAGATATAACCAGGTCATGGTCAAGTACGAAGACAGAGAGAAAATAGCGTTTACCACCAAGTGGGGAACGTTTGCGTACAGGAGAATGCCCTTTGGTCTTATCAATGTAGGGGCTACATTTTAGAAGGCCATGGACATTGCGTTCAAGGGCCTTGTGAATCGGTGCATAATCATCTACATGGATGATTTGACCATCTTTTCCTGGGACAGGCGTGACCACGCCGCCCATCTCGCCCAGATTTGGGAGAGATATCGCCGGTATGGAATATCCCTCAACCCCAAGAAGTGCATATTCAGGGTCACCGAGGGGAAGTTTCTCAGGCATATTATCTCTGAGAAGGGTATATCCATAGACCTTGATAGAGTCAAAGCG
Organism: Thuja plicata; assembly: GCA_018584345.1. Classification (NCBI taxonomy): domain Eukaryota; kingdom Viridiplantae; phylum Streptophyta; class Pinopsida; order Cupressales; family Cupressaceae; genus Thuja; species Thuja plicata. The sequence goes on from MU227480.1 coordinate 1,420, forward strand.
TTGCTAAATTTACAAATGCCTGGCAGCAAGAAAGAGATGCGATCCTTCTTCAGAAAAATCAACTTCGTCCGGCGGTTCATCACGGGATTTGCAGAAATAGTCAAACCACTCAACGAGATAATGAAGAAGGATACCAAGATTGAGTGGAGTCCTGAGGCAAAGCGGGCGTTCACCCAGATCAAATAGACAATAATGGAAGCACCTGTCCTGGCTAGTCCAGACTATTCCCTTCCGTTTTACATTTACTCATTTGCTTCGCCGCATTCTGCCGCAGCAGTGTTGACCCAAAAGGTTGAAGGGGAAGAACGACCAATAGCTTTCATGAGCTCCCCCTTCAAGAATGACAAAGTCTGATATTCATCACTAGAGAAGCAGGCCTTTGCTCTAGTTTGCACCGTGAAGAAATTTTAGCATTATATTCTCCGGAGCAAGGTACATGCTATCATTCCGGACCAGGCTATCAAGTCTTTGTTGATGTAGAGTGAATTGGGTGAGAGACGGGGGAAATGGATGGCCATCCTCCAAGAGTATGACTTAGAAATGCAGCCCATGAAAATAGTCCAGGGCCAAGGACTAAGCCGAGCGATGGCAGGAGAGACTCCCCGCATAGAGTGTTAGACTTACACGGTGGAGTCCATTACCCAAGACCCGTGGTACACCGATTTAGTATACTTGCTACTAAACAACAAATTCCCAGAGGGGTTACCTCCCTACAAACATCACACTTTGTGGATGAAAAGTGCAAACTTCATGATCAAAAACTCTGTGCTTTATCACAGAAACTATGAGGGAGTGTACCTCCGGTGCATCAACAGAAACCAGGCTGTAAGAGTGATAGATGAATTCCACAGACAGTTTCAAACTGGGCATGGCTCAGCTGATACCACTGCCCATTAGATCCTTCAGGCTGGATACTATTGGCCCTGTATATTCAAAGACGTTTACGCTCATGTTAGGGAATGCCACACTTGTCAAATTGCAGCGCATCGTGAATGTAACCCAGCTATGCCTTTACAACCAGTCTACGAGGCTAGACCATTTGCCCAATGGGCATTCGACTTCATCAGGGAAATCAGCCCCAACTCATCTGCCAACCACCGATACATCCTTACTGCTACTGATTACTGCACTTGGTGGTCTGAAGCTATACCTTGCAAAAACAACACGACAGACGTAGTTATCAAGTTCCTGGAAGAAAACATCATCACACGATTTGGAATGCCCTTTGCTTTAGTATGTGACAATGGTCTGGCATTTTCTTCGGCACAGCTACTCGAATGGACCTACAATCAGAGGATCACTTTGAAGTTCTCCAGCAACTATTATCCCCAGGGAAATGGTGTTGCTGAATCAACAAACAAAAATCTACTTGAAGTGATCAAACACCTTTTAGAACAGAATCCCTGGGACTGGCATCAAAAGTTGAAATTCACCCTCTGGGCGGATCGCATTTGTGTCAAGGCCGCCCTGGGGACATCCCCATTCCATCTAGTCTATGGTCAAATCCCTGTATTCCCAGTCAACTTACAGATCCTAGTTTTACAGTTTATGCAGGAATTTAGCAACAGGGACAACATTAAGGAGGTTCGACTCTTGAATCTAGTGCGAATGGAAGAATAGCAAGATGCAGCCCTCGAACACTTTGCACGTCATCAAGTAGTGGTAAAATGATGGTTTGATAGAAGAGCCCAATACAAGGCTTTTCAAATTTCAGATCTGGTCCTATTGCGGGACAAGGCCCGGGAGAAGAAAGGAAAGCATACCAAGTTCCAATGACTCTGGCTCGGACCATACCTGATCTCAGAAATCTGCGGGAAAAATACTTACTGCCTTAACACCCTGACTGGAGAACCTGTTGCATTGGCCGTTAATGGACATTTTCTCAAACACTACTTCGAGTAGGGTTAGATTGTCCAAATTTGTATTTTATGTAAAGTCTTCCGCTTGTAAATATTCTCTTCCGGGTGTCTCATTGCGAGGTACCCTGCCTTGTAAATAGCCTTGTCGACTGTCCTCTGGGACAGTCCTCTTTTGTCATCTTTGTTTTTGTTTTTGGTTTTCTTTCAGACCTAGCATTTTGTTCTGTCTTGTAGGAATTGGAATGCTTCGCATAACTCTGACTTCCGGTGCGATGTCCACGACATGGTGAACTTTAGAATCTATCTTTAGCACGCTGGAGTCATCCCAGTCTTCGGGGTTGTTTTACGGGTTATGGCACATTTTGAGCAATCTCCATTGGGTGTTTTCTCTGAGAGTCTGGCAATCAGTGAACACAAATAATATAAGGAACAAGTAATCAGACACACTGAGGGTAGATCGGCTGTACTAATTGGTTGACCCAGGTCTGAAACTTTAAAGGATTCTTCCCGGGTCCAGAGGTTTATCCCCTCTTCAAGCATCTAAGCCTAGGTGGACAGGTGAAAGAAGTACTGCCATTAAAATTAGCTAAGCTTAAGATTAATGGTGAAAGAAGTACCGCCTTCCGCACTCAGAAAGAAACAAAATAACAAAAGAAGAAAAGCGGGATGAAACTCTGGTCTCCAAGGGAAGCGAGTGAATTGATGACTGGTCATATGTAATTAGTGCCTCTTCTCTACTCCTCCTAGGGGTCATCAGCTTGATTTCCTTCCAAAGCACACACACGACACCACTGATGAAGGGCTACGGACCGATTCTTGTGTGGTTGGATTCTTTCAGATATGTTTCTCTTTTCCTGTCAGACACTTCGGGAAGCGGCCTGTTCCAGTTTTTCTAACCAGAGATTCTATAGTTTAAAAATGTGCTAAGGCATTTGTCCCAGATAGTCACCATTTTTTATGCCCTGCATCCCCGTCCCTACATTTTGTGTGCAAAATGTTGTGTCCCCCTTTTTTGTTTTTGCTTGCGGCTTTGCCTTGCCTTCCTTTCCCTTTTTGTTTTCTTTCTCCAAGGTTTTCTTCCCCAGCATGGTGTTTTGTTCGTTTGGTTTTTGCCTCTGGGACTCCTATCCCGGAGGTTGTCCTTCATTGGGAACCGAATTCCAGACTCCAAGATTCTTCGCCATGATGTTCTTAAGAACATCATCGCGAGGAATCCCCGGGCCCAGAATCCAAAGGTTTGCTTGTCCGGAGATTGCCGGAAGGAGGAAGGTTACCTTTTACCATGGGTATAAATAGGGCTTATCTGTCACTTTCACATTTACCACGATCAAAACTTCCAAGCACTTAGAGTGATTAACAAAGCGATTTCAAAGCGATTAACAGAGCATTTGCAGAGAGTTTATGATAATCAACGCTTAACATTTCCAATCACTTTCAGGAAAGTGCAAGTGCTTTGTGGTGGTGATTCTGACCGTTTGACAACTTGAGCTATTGCAGAGCTCCTGCGGTAAATCCTCCCTTTCCTTCACCTTTTGCGTTCTTAGGTTGGTGTTTTCGCTCTCCCACTTCTATGGTTTTCCTCCGTTTCATTTTTTTTTGTTTTTTTTGTTTCTTTGTTTCATCTGGTTTGTAGTTTTCTATTTTTTTTGCCGCCCGTTGGTGGGTCAGCTCTACTAGAGGGTTGTCCGCCCTCTGTGCAGAAGTGGTTCATTTATAAAATAGGTAAATAGTTGTATATATGTTTCACTTTGTCTGGTTTTGCCAAAGGCACCGTTCTGTGTTGTATACTTGTGCATATATTTGTGTATAGTTGTATATAGTCTCTATATATCTCTCTGTGTCTTTGTGTATATCCCTTGGCTCTATGTGTATCCTTTCGAGTGGCTTAACGAGTTGGTCGAGTCACCTGTGTTTCTGGTTTTCCGCCCGCGAACTCGCTTTGGGGTAGAAAACCACCTGTTTGAAACTCGGCTCTCGGCCGGTTTTAGACAGGCAGTTTTCTCTCTCCTCATTGAAGTCTATCAGAACCTCATTTATGTCCCATGCATACAATCAATTCTAGCCAAGTGGCTTTCCCTTTTCACACATTCGGACAGTTGGCTCCGCCGTCATCGCCATAACTTCTATTTAATACCTACGCACATGGCGCCCACGTGGGCTCGATGACTTGGATTTTTACGTGTCCTCACTAACAGTCATTTCTTTGGGTTTCAGGTCTCCTACCATCATCCATCCTGTGTCTTTACCAAGTATGATGAAAATCTATGGACCCGGGTGTTTAATAGGATGAGTTTGTGATGTGTTTTGCTTTTCAGTTATCTTTGCATGAAACTAACTTTTCAGGAAAAGAAAGCGCCGTGGCGGTAAGATCTCTAGACCCTGGAATAATTATTTTGATAAACATGTTCTGACGGTCTCTTTGCCTTGTAGGTTCCCAGAGTTTATCTTTCAAGCATGTCCGAAGCATTTGCATCTTCTCCACCCGAAAGTCCAGAGCTACCTACCGCTGCAGAAACCAGGGCAACAGTAAAATCTAAGATGGAGAAGGCCCTGGAAAAGCTGCCCCTGACCATGAAATTTGTACAGGATAATGTCATCATGGGCTCAAAGATTGAGTCCAAGGTCAAGCTGATAACCGACACCAACGTCGGAACATGGTCAGAAATGCAGGCCTTGGTGAAAATAATGCACATCCAGCGACAAGCTAGAGATCAACTAGCAACTAACGTCGAGAACTCTAGAATCCTCTGGGCAGCTTGTTTCCTGTGCTCCGTGCAATCTTTGGAGCTTATCCTAACACTGGAAAACCACTGCAACTCTTCTGTCTGGGCCATTATGCTCACGGCCGTGGAACCTACAGGTTACCCCACTCCACTGGTGTCCCTCGACCCAGTCACATTCCAGGCGAGCCTGGGAATCCCACAGTTTGAGAAGGCCTCAGTGGTTACAAGGATTGATGCCTTGACCCAGTTCACACAACTGGAGGATGTTGCCTGGGTATACATGAATACCCATTGGCTTAAGGACCCCAAAGAGGGACCCAAAGAGAATGAAGATAGAGATTCCCCGCTCTGAATTCAAGGAGAACATCCAAATGGGGATGATAGCATTAGCCTGGGCCTTTGGACAGCCCTCCACCCAGGAGTTTTCCAGATGGATGCACTATTTCCTCCTTGGCATGTCCACCAAGGGAGGATACTTCGACTGGGCGACGATAATCTCCAACCACATCAACTCCCAGTTCCAGCAGTTGAACAGGAAGAAGTTTTACATGTCTTCTTATGTTTTCTGGGCCCTGGCGCAGCAGAGGCCCCATTCTCATGGCCTACTTACTGACGGCATACTCAGGATTGGCCTGGGACAAAAGGCACCGTGGGACCATTTCCCACAGATTCAATGGGAGGCCAGTTTCCCGAGTTTCTGCCGGGTAAACGACGCGTTCATTTACTACCATCTGCTTACACCCACCTGGGATGCTGGATACCGCCTGTCTATTGAGGCGATGAAGCTAGTCCATAGTTATGGACATTACTATATTCAGTTCCAACAACACATATACATTAGGGTCGCCGGTTTCTCTGGGAAACCCTACTTGTTGCCCAGACATTGTGGGGACAAGATCGTACTGTTAGAATATTGCAGGCAAATAATGAAGGTGCATGCCTTCTTTGCCCTCACAAAGATCCCCAACATCCTATTCCTAATTACCTGCGGGAACTACATATGCAGTCTGGCCGCCGCGAAGGAGGAAGACAATGAGATGAAAAGTTATAACTTGCAAGAATTTTATCTAGCGCGGAAAATTTTTGATCCGCATGGCAGAATTGCAACAACAATGCCCCGGGCTTCAGAGCCCCATTGTATACACATGGAGGACTTTTGGGCAGATTGCCAAGATGATGTGGAGGTGCGCAGCAGGCACTTTGTCAGAATGATGGCCGACATGATGCAGAAGCTAAAGCTCTGGAAGTTCCCGTCAGACTTCTCAGGCACCGCCCCCACTATCGATCCCCAGTACAAAGCAAAGGGGATCCACAAAAATGCCCTTCCACCAGTAAACTGGGCCACCTAGGAGGGGCCCACAATTGAAGACTTCACTTGAGAAGTGGTCGAGAGAAGCCACGCCTATTTTAAGAAGGTGTTCCCCAGGAGTACCCGTCGAGCAGCCCAGTCGGTGCCAAAGTTAACTCCGTCGCCAATACCAAAAATGACTCCGGGGGCTAGGACTTCTTCGCAGGGTGAAGATAAGGGAAAATGAATAGACATGACCCCTTTTGTATAAGAAGTCCCCATTACAGAGAAAATAAAGTAGTCGGTGGTAGCCTCCCAGCAGATGAGGGAGCAATTAATAACGAGGCTAGCCACCCCACCACTCATAGCCGAACCACTTCATCCCTCCTCCTCTCCAACATTGGCTGCCTTGATGTTTAAGGCAACAGGGGTAGATCCCCTGGAGGCGGCAGCAATAAGAGATGCGGGGCCACCTCTAGTTACCCGGAGAAAGAAGAAGCTCAGCAAAATCCCCAAGACAGAGCCAGAGCCAGAAGCATCCCGCCCCCAGCAAGTAGAAATCCTTTCTTCCAGTTCCCCAGAACTAGAGAAAGAAATAGAACCTACAGAGGTCCCAGCCAGTCACCCTCCCGAAGAAGATTTTGATGTATTTACAACTGATGAATTCAGAAACTTGCAAGGGGACGATACACAAGCGGAGGCAGAAGTCCCAGGGACAGAACAAGAGGCCGCAGACCAAGAAGATATCGAACAAGAGCCTGTACAGGGACAAGAGCAGCAGGTGGAAGAGAAAGAGCTAAAGTCGGAGATTATCTCTAGGGCTCAAGAGATGAAAGGTCTAGGAGTGGACCAACTAAAGCAAGGAAAACAAATGGCATCCGTTGGGGGAACCAGACCATCGGGAATAACCGTAACCCCAGCCGCCACGTTCCAAGGGCCACTCTCGGGAGCAACCTTCAGACAGGTGATCACGGCGGCCCAAACTCTAAATCTTGGCCCAACACCTCTCCTACTGCCAAAAGAGGTGCTGATAGAAAAAGAGGCCCCAACAGAAGAACAACAAGAACAAGAAGAAGAGCAGCTTGAAGAAGAAATCCCTGAGGAAGCCTACCAGGGTCCAAATCCAGTGATTGACATAGAGGACAAGGCTGAGGAGATGGAGATTGCAGAGGATGTCGCTACAGAAGAAGTTGAAGCAGGGAGAGAAACAGATGAGGTCCACGTTGCTAGGGAGCAACAGCCACAGGACACTGGGGAAGAATCAGGAGAACAAATTCTGGCAGGAAGGCCACCCCTACCACCTTAATTGCTGATAAAGAGCAGAAAAAGAAAGGCTCAGTCCGCTCCGGTGATTCCTCTCTCCCTAGCCAAAATGATGGTCCAAGTTTAGGCCCCGCCAAAGGAAAAGAAAGCCTGGACAGTTCACACTCTTCGAACTGGGCCGGGCGGAGAAACAGTTGCCATTGTGGCAACACCTCCCCCAGACGCAGATGAAGCAACCGCGGATCCCGCAGACTACAATGTTGTAGAGGTATCCCTAGGCAAAAGGGGAAAGCAAGGTGAGGTAGACTTGCTGAAGGAGGCATCAAGGGCAGTGGAGGCCTGATATGAGAAAGAGGCCCAGAGGCTCAAGGCTGAAAAGGAAAAAAATGCAAACCTTATGGGGCTTCTTATCGAGCTGGCCTGACCCATCAATGCCACTCCTCTGGAGGCCTCCACCTCAGAAGATCTACCATAGAGTGACATAGACTCCCTGCGAGTAATAAAAAAGAAAGCCCAAGCAGTGGACGAGTGGGTCGCCCTGCAGATAGGAAACACCCAGCGTTTCCTGGTGTCCACCTTCCCAGATTTATACACGGCCCAGCAGGTTATTCATCAGGCAGAAATGCTTATTGAGCTGTGGGAGGGTGATGCCAAGAATTACCAGGCATGGAAGGTGGAGCTTGAAGATCTCCTTACCTTGGGAGAGGATATGATTTTTGAATCTAGAATTCTAGGTGATGAATCATTTGATTTTGTGAGAACCCAACACTCCAGACTTGACCTCACATTGGAGGTAACCAAGCAACTGGTAGGGTCCTTACAAGAAAAGGTAAATGTTGTAAAATATTCTCCCAATTTATACAAGTCTTTTGTAATAAAGACTTTCAGGGCTGATCCCCTTAGCACAGATACATGCACCCCCAAAGATTCAGTTTTGGGGAGTTTTGATGAAATAATGAAATCCCGGTATCAATCCATGGAGGGGATAGATGGGGCCCAAATGGAAAGATTAACCTGCATGATACTTAGTGGTCATGACACGGCAAGAATGATAGATGAATTCAAAGAAAATGTTCCGGACCTGGGGGAACAAGTTGAAGTGGCCAAGCACAGAAGGGCCAGCTTAAAAGACATAGATGAAGATGACATTTCCCACCTCCTCTAGGCCTTCAATGATAATAAGCAACCCTGAGCTTTTTTCGGAGACCGGGGAGAACTCAAGTGTTGGGCATTCTTTATTCTTTGGGGACATAAGTTCCCGTATCCCGGAGTCCCGGATCTAAAATTTTGTATTCTTTAAAGTGATCTATGTCCCGGTCCCCGAGGCCGACCGGTCACTTTCAGAAGCGGTTAATAAAGGCTGTCAAAAGGTGGTTGGATACATCAAGGGACGTCGACTCAGTAATTGGTTTTCTGACAGGGTAATCTTCTCAAGGCGTCGCTCAAAAGGTACACCTGGCACATTGGAGATAGGGCACCCTATTTCCCATTTATGAGGCATGTAGCCTTGGTCCCCGGGGGACCTACTTTCTTCTTTTCCCTTTCTGGCTCTCTTCTTGAGGCTGATTCTTCCACTGAATATCCTTGTCTTATCCTTCTGACATGACATACCTATTCTGTCTCCAGGTCTTTTGTAGGGTGGCGCAGGTAGTGCCGGCCCCCAGATATTGTATTTTATTGAAACATGATGTAAATAGGGTTAGGGTTAGAAGAGAGTTGTATAAATAGGTAGACCGGCCCATTTCCAAGGGTCGGCGAAATTGATGATTTTGTTGTCCATGATAATAGAAAAGTAATTTCTCATTTTAGTTGTAGAGCTCAATGCTCCATTGTTCTGGCTTTGTGTAGACAAATGCTCCCCTGGAGCCACCATTGTATCATGCATAAGTGCTTGCTGGAAAGAACATTAATAAAGAAGGAAGAATTCTTGGCAATGATGTTGGTTGTATTCCTGCTTCTGAGTTAATGGTATTTCATGTTTCAATGTTCTTCATGTCTTCTACTCTGATATGTTAAAAATAGATTAACGACCTCTTTTCTTCCGCTACTGATTAAATGCTAGCCGATGGTTATGTATTTCTTCGGTATTTAGTGTAGTCTATCAGAGTATTATTGATGTTCTGGATGTTTAAGCATGACTATAGTTAGATGAAGTGTTTCTAACCCTGCAGGATCTTTTTCATTTTATTTGCTAAGTGTAGAATGCTAGGGGAAACCTTAC
>MU227481.1:44509-58488 GCA_018584345.1 Thuja plicata
TTTCATTTTCTTGAAGAAAAATATTAATTTCTATTGACGAATCTCTCATTTTTTCAAAAATAAAAATTATTCCTATTGGAAATTATTTTTTAATCACAATCTTTTTGTAGAAAATATTGGCGAATATAAAATAAAATAAAAATCGTTATTCACCATGGCAAATAATTCAATTAAAAAAATAATTCTTATAGAAAATTATTGAGCTAAATGTGGAAATCTTTGATGGGTTGAAGGGCTCAACTATATAATATTTAGTTGTTATTATTTATTTCAAATATAATGTAATAACTGTAGTTGTATTGTGTCAGATAAACGTACAAATGGGACCTCAATTTTCTTCAAGAATATTGATTTCTATTGAGATCAACAATCCAAGTGAAATTTGAAACCCCATAAGAATTATAAATCAAATAGGAACATTTTTACCCACAAGATATAATGAGGATCATAACTTATATTTTAAATTAATAAAAAATACTAAATATTAGTTATACAATCCTACAATATCTAATAATTAAGACATAATATTGGTGAATTAATTTAGATTTCTACAGTAACTTATAAAATTGAGGCGAAGCAAATCTAATCATGTATAGAATATTGTGGCGAATCTTTGACTTCAACTTTTTAATAAAATAAATTATTTGGCGATTTAAATATTTATAAAATAAAATTCTATAAAAATGTGGCTATTTAGGTTACCATAAATCTGGAATTATTAGCCAAATTTGGATTCTCAAATTTCAAAAATTAGCCAATTGGTGAATATTAGCCACTAAAAAACACCCTACTTGCATACTAGTCTTGCTTTGTTTCTGGTGACTTCTCCATTCTCGTTCAACTTATTTCTAAATATCCATTTTGTACCAATGACATTCTTTTCATCTGGTCTTGGTACAAGTGTCCATGTCTTTTTTTTTTTCAATCTGCTCCATTTCTTCATTCATAGCACTAATCCATTCTTCATTATCAAGTGCAACATTGACAGATTTTGGCTCAAAATAGCAAATTAGACATCTTGTGTTTAGAGACTTACTTTTGATTCTCATACCAACCTTTGTGTCTCCTATGATCTGGTTTTGTGGATGGTTCCTTCTGACATACTTGGCAAGTACAGGTTCAATTCTTTGTCTATCATATTGATCATCATTTTGTCCTTCGTTTTGATCTCCATTGCTTGGTGCATCATCTTGAACAATATCCTGTTAGTGGCCTCAAAAATTAATCCTTAAATCAACCCTTAAAACTTATAACCACAAATTATGTCTCTATTTATCTTCTATCCTACAAGATGAATGCCTTGAAATACTTATATCAATTTTCTACTTGTCATATTGCTTTGTAAAACTCTCTTCTATATGATTATCGATAAGCAGTCAACTATTTACCGAAACACAATAAATATGCAGAGTATACCGATAAATCCAGAGTTGCATATGTGAAATGTGAAACAGTAAAGTAATGAAACATAAACACATAACACATATATTTTTAATGTGGAAACCTTGTTAGGGGAAAAACCACTAGGACCTGTACCTCAAATTTTCACTCTTCTAAAGTTAGCCCTGTTAAGAGCCAACCTTGTTAAAGGTTACAAACACACTATTAGGTGTGACCATGTTAGAGGATTTAAAAGATAGTTTGTCACCTAGTATCTAGAATCTAATGCTAACATCCTTGATCAAACACTCACTTGGCCTGTCAATAGGTATCGGGCATATCTAATACTACTTTTATGATCAAACTTTTGATACTCCTTGAGATGTAGATCTCAATTGTAAAAGACTTTTGAGTCCTACTCGGTTAAGATACTTGATGCTTCAACGGTTAAACTGAAACACTAATGATATGTTCATACATACAACTCAATTGTAGATTTTTAGATCTATTGTAAGTGCATTACATCTCTGATAAAATATAATCAATTCTATACCTTTTCTCCACATTGTTCTGCTCTGTGATTCTATCTCACTATTTGTCGGTGTCTGCAAAATCTAGCTCTTTCCTCAACTTGTTGATCAAGACTGAATGAAGACTTCTTCTCCTTCATATTTTCTTTTGCATCTTTCCTCTTCTCTTTTTCACCCCTCACACCCCAATTCGTAATGAATTGGGTTTGTCTCTTTATAGACATGTTTTACCTTTTCTTGGCTTTCTTGATTCTTGGCATGATCTATAATTCTCACCAATAGATTTAAATAAAACTCCAGTTTTATCTCAAAGAGATCTTCTTGCCAATTGGACATATGAGCTTTAAATCAATTACTTATCTTTGGATTTATCTGGATGATTAAAACAATGATAAGTATATGTTAAGTCTATTTATAGATCTTGATAGCTAAGAATTTTGTCATTTTCTAAACTCTATGTTCTATCAGTTAACACTTTAGTTAATCATCAGTGATAATTGACTATTCCATCGATGTGACTTCAGTTGTCATCGGGATCTCCATCCTTGTCTTTTGCGTTGGGAAACACTGTAATTTTGTCCTTCGAGTTACTATGTGCTTTTTTTGTCAGGTAACACTATAATTCTTCTCATTGGTAATGTTGTGCATTAGCTTGACAGGTAAAACTGTGACTTTTTCTCTTTTACTCTGACCGTTGACGTGCACTCTGTTAGTGTATACAGTCACTTAGTGAATACTTGAATTATATGCATTATTGATAGCATAGTGTTTGATTCATTGGTTCTTTGAAGTCTTTGGCAATATTTCCATGACCATACTGATTATATCAAGTTGACATCAATGAAAATACAATACATTAACTGATTTAATGCCTTGCATAATCATCAACTTAATATCTTCAAACATTCAATCTGTTACATTTTATCAATCTCTCCCTTTGGCATTGATGGCAGCATACTACATTATCATACTATATTATTACTAATAAAATATGAAATATACATTTTCATCAAGTTTTACTAATGTAACTATTACAAATGTCTGGCTATTGGTAAGCCTAAATAGATTTGATTTGATTCTTACAGCTTTATGTTCTATCTGTCTTCAATCCCTTCACTGGGTAGATGTAGAATCTTTCTTTCTTGGATGTAATGTGTTCTTCTTGCTACGTCAAACTCTCTCCCTTTGACTGTTCTCCTTTCTTGTGATGTTTCTTGTCAACAATTATTTCTCTTGTTGTGTACTCTCCCTTTCTTGTTACATCTCTCCCTTTATTAGTTTGATAATGAGATATCTCTCTCCCTTTGACAAAAATGTCAAACAATCATCTTTGTCAAAAAAGATTTTTACAGTGATGGAAAACGGATCCTTTTTATTCATAATATATTCCTTAAATTTCCCTATCCATTGGTAATAACTCTGGTGCTTGGATTAGATAAATACCTTTTTGTGTATAGATGTATCATTGAAGTACATTTCTCTGCTTGCATCAACATGAATGATATTCTAATAATATGTAGACTGATGCAGCCTTCTAGTCAGCTTACTGACCAGTACACAAGGGTCAGACCCCTAGTCTCTTTCTCAAGTACTCAAATGCATCCTTGGGTAGTGTCCTGGTGAAGATATCCACCAATTGTTCCTTTGATTGCACATATTCAAGTATCACCTCCTTTTCCTGAACTTGTTCTCTCAAATAATGATACTTGATGGGAATGTGTTGTGTTTTAGGATGCATGACTAGATTCATGGAAATGTTTATTGCACTTATATTATAATAGTAGATAATTACTAGTTCAATAATTTTCATATGCATACCTTCCAGTAACTTATTGATACATGCAATATTTGAGCAGTTTGCAGCAACGACAACATACTCTACCTCTGCAGTAGATTGAGAGATGCATCCTTGCTTCTTGTTGATCCATGTGAAAAGTCTATCACCCATAAAGAATGCTTCTCCAGTTGTGCTCTTCTGGTCATCAATATTTCAAGCCCAATCAGCATCGATAAAGACCTTAAGTTCAAATTTGACTTCTCTTCTATGCCATAAGCCATATTCCTTGATATTATCCAGATATCTTAGGATTATTTTCATAGTAGTCATATGTGATTCTCTAGGATTAGTAGAAAATCTTGCAACTGTTCCTACTATATGTGCAATATCTGGTCTAGTGTGTACAACATACATGAGTTTTCCAATCATTGATCTGTAAAAAGTCTGATTTACCTCTGATGAATTATCTTCCTTTGTCAATTTACATCCAGTTTACATCGGTATTCCAACTGGTTTGGACTCTTCCATCTTGAATATTTCCAATACTTCTTTGATGTACTTGGATTGTGTGATGAAAACACCTTCATCTTGTTGCATGATCTGCAGACCAAGAAATAACTTGATCTCTCCAAAAATAGACATCTCAAACTCTTTTCTCATTTCATTTGCAAATTATTTGCATAGCATATCATTTCCTCCAAATATGAAGTCATCAACAAATATCTTAGGAATCAAAATGTTAGCAGCAGTATCTTCCTTCAAATAAAGATTAATGTTTTCACTAGTCCTTACAAATCCAATACTTATAAGATAGGAATGAAGTGTTTCATACCAGGCTTAGGGTGCTTGTTTCAATCCATATAGGGCTTTATGTGGTTTACATACCATGTCCCTCTTTTCTGGATCAACAAACCCTTCTGGTTGTTCAATGTATACCTCTTCTTCAAGTATTCCATTTAGGAATGCATACTTGACATCCATTTGATATATCTTGAAGCCTTTATATGTATCATAAGAAAGTAATATTCTTACTCCTTATAACCTAGAAATAGGTGCATAGGTCTCTCCATAATCTATCCCTTCTTCTTGTGCATACCCCTTACATACTAGTCTTGCTTTATTTCTAGTGAATTCTCCATTCTCATTCATCTTATTCCTGAATATCCATTTTGTACTAATGACATTCTTGTCATCTGGTCTCAGTAAAAGTGTCTATGTCATTTTTTCCTCTATCTTCTCAATCTCCTCATTCATAGCACTTTTCCATTCATCATTATCTAGTGCAGCATTGACACATTTGGGCTCATAATCAAAGATAAGACATCTTGTATATAGATACTTACTTCTGGTTCTCATAATAGCCTTTTTATCTCCTATGATCTGGTTCTTTGGATGGTTCCTTCTGACATATCTTGTAAGTACAGGTTCATCTCTTTGTCTATCAGCTTGATCATCATTTTGTTCTTCATTTTGTTCTCCATCACTTTGTGCATCATCTTGAGCAATATTCTAATTGTCAGTATTTATAGCCTGATGCTCAAGTGCAATGATCTATTTCTCAGGAGCTCTATATTGTTGGTCTAGTAGAGTGTTAGGTTCCTCATTGTAAGAAAACCTATTGTAGTCCTCTGGTTCTTTAGTGTTTTCCTTTTCATTCTTCTCTACAAATTCATCTATCTTTACATTTTCACTTTCAACAATTTTGTTAGAGGCCTTATTTAGACATTTATAAGCCTTTCTCTTGGTAGAATACCCTAGAAAGATTCCTTCATCACTCTAGGAGTCAAGTTTTCTATTTATATCATCTTTTGAGATATAACATTGACTCCCAAATTTTTTGAAATAAATTACATTGGGTGTGTATCCATACCAAACCTCATAAGGTGTCTTTTTGGTGTCTTTCTTCAATTCTACTATGTTTAATGTGTAAACAACAGTACTGATAGCTTCTCTCTAGAAGATTTGGGTGATTCCTTTCTCTATCATCATTTTCCTTGCATAATCAACTATGGATCTATTCCTTCTTTTAGCAATTCCATTTTGTTGTGGCGTTCTTGGTATAGAGACCCGTCTTCTAATTCCATGCTCATTACAAAAATTAGTGAATTCATCTGAAATAAATTCCCCTCCTCTATCTGACCTTAAGAATTTTAATTCTTTACCACTTTGTTTTTCAAGCATTTCCTTATACCATTTAACCATGTTAAATGCTTCTGATTTATCTTTTAGAAACATGACTATCATCATTCTAGAGTAATCATCAACAAAGAGAATAAAATATCTATCTCCATAATAACTCTTTGTTCTCATAGCTCCACATAAATCAGTATGGACTAAATCTAGAATGGTATTAGATGTATGGGTTTTTCTTTTAAAACTAGACTTTGTCATCTTACCTTTATGACAATTCTTACATATGATTTTGTTGGGCTTGGTCATCATCGGTAAGCTCCGACATTTCTCTTTTTCTTGATCTTTATCATATTTTCAAAGTTTACATGACACAATCTTTTGTGCCACAACCATATGTCTTGGTTTGTAGCAATCAAACAAGTGGTGTCAATATCATTCAGATAGAATAAGTTACCTTTTGTCTGCTCACTGGTACCAATCAAATTTCTTGATTTATTGAAGATCTTTGCCTTCTTATTTTTAAATGCTACTCTGTGACCTTAATTATTCAACTGAGAAACACTCAATAGATTTTAATTCAATTCATTTACCCAATAAGAATTTTCACATTTTATATGGTTATTCAACATTATGGTTCCTCGACCTTCAATTGGACAAGGTGTGTCATTACCAATTCTTACTGAACCACATTTATAGTATTCAAAAGTCTCAAACTTTTTCTTATCACTGGTCATATGGTGAGTGTAGCCACTATCTATGATCCAGACATCATTTTTACTAACTTTAGATATGAGTGCAGTTTCTACATACCTTTCTTCATCATCATCTGAATCATCTTTTATTGCCACAAACGCGATCTTGATGTCTTCATCAGATTTGGTGTTAGTGTCATCATCTTTGCATTGTTATAGGTAACTAGCCTTCTTTCCTTTGTCCTTGTAGTCTCAAGAATCTCTTCTTTTTGATGATCTATTATTACTTCTGTCATATTTTCTTCTATTAGGACATCTTGCAACAAAGCATCCAATCTCTTTACAATTAAAACAAACAAGTGGTAATTTACCTTTTTATTTACCTTTGCCTCTCTGCATTCTTCTTGCCATAAGTGCTTCAATTTCATCAAGATCTTCTTCTTCACTTTCACTATCACTGTCTTTTCTCATAGTGTGTTTATGACTTGATTTACTTAATCTCATAGAAGTTTTGAATGCTGACTCTTTGTTTGGTAATACACTATTATCAAAATTGTTCATCTCAAATAAATTCAATCTTCTAATCAAACTGTCTAGAATAACATTTCTATTTTCTACTATTCTCATTTCTTGAATGGTAGATACTCTAATAGCATAAGTAGGTAGTAAGGTTCTTAGAATTTTACTTACCACTGTATCTTCTTCTAGTACACCTCCAACTCCTCGGATAGCATTGACTACCTCTTTGATTCTTGTGTTGTACTATGTGATGTTTTCACCTTCTTTAATTTTGAGATCATCAAACTTTCCTCCAAGACTTTCTTCCTTGGCTCTCAAAACATTTTTGTCACCACCATGTACAAGCATCAATTTGTCCCACATCTACTTTACAGTCTTGCAGGTTTTGACATCTTCAAATTCAACATCGCAGAGTGAGAAAGCAAGCTTTATCATCATGTAGTTGTGTTCATGCTTCTCTCTCAATTTTTCAATTGTTGGTGCTCCTATGGGAAATACATATTCAGTATCTAAGTATTGAGTAACATCACTTCCAATACCTGATAAGTGGAGTCTTATTCTACTCTGCCATAAAGAAAAATTATCATTGTTCAACTTGGGTACATCTCATCTATTCATCGTGTGATCTTTAGCTTAGGTCTTGAGACCTTCCTTCTAATAACACAAGCTCCAATACCAATTTTTAGTAATAACTGAGAGGTGGGGGGTGAATCAGTGGCCTCTAAAATTAATCCTTAAATAAACCCTTCAAACTTATAACCATAATTTATGTCTCTATTTATCTTCTATCCTACAAGATGAATGCCTTTAAATACTTATATCAATTTTATACTTGTCAGATTGCTTTGTAAATCTCTCTTTTGTATGATTACCGATAAGTAGTCAACTATTTACCGAAACACAATAACTATGCAAAGTACACCGATAAATCTAGAGTTGCATATGTGAAATGTAAAATAGTAAAGTAATGAAACATAAACACATAACACATGGATTTTTAACGTGGAAAACCTGTTAGGGGATAAACTACTGGGACTGTTACCCCAAATTTTCACTCTTCTGAAGTGAGCCCTGTTAAGAGCCAACCCTGTTAAAGGTTACAAACACACTGTTAGGTGTGACATTGTTAGAGGATTTAAAAGATAGTTTGTCACCTAGTATCTGGCATCTAATGCTACCATCCTTGATCAAACACTCACTTGTCCTCTCAATAGGTATCAGGCATATCCAATGCTACTTTTTATGATCAAACTTTTTGATACTCCTTGGGATGTATCTCAATTAGAAAAGACTTTTATGTCCTACTCAGTTAAGAGACTTGATGCTTCAATGGTTAAACTGAAACAATAATGATTTTTTGATACATACAACTCAATTGCAGATTTTTAGATCTATTGTAAGTGCATTACCTCTCTAATCAATATAATCAATTCTATACATTTTCTCCACACTGTTCTTCTCTGTGATGTTGTCTCACTATTCATCGATGTTTGTAGAATCTACCTCTTTCCTCTGCTTTTTGATTAGGACTGAATGAAGACTTCTTCTCCTTCAGATTTTATTTTAAATCTTTCCTCTTCTCTTTTTCACCCCTCACACCCCCATTCGTAATTAATTGGGTTTGTCTCTTTATAGACATGTTTTACCTTTTCTTGGCTTTCTTAATTCTTGGCGTGATCCACAATTCTTTCAAATAGATTTAAAGAAAACTCCAGTTTTATCTCAAAGAGATCTTCTTGCCAACTGGACAAATTAGCTTTAAATCAATTACTTATCTCCGGCTTTATCTGGATGATTAAAACAATGATAAGTATTCGTTAAGTCTATTTATAGCTCTTGATATCTAAGCATTTTGTCATTTTTTGAACTCTTTGTTATGTCGGTCAACACTTCCATTAGTCATCGGTGATAACTGAGTGTTCCATCGATGTAACTTTAGTTGTCATCAGGATCTCGATCCTTGTCTTTTCCGTCAGGAAACACCCTAATTATGTCCGTCAGGTTACTCTGTGCTTTTCTCGTTGGGTAATACTATAACTCTACTCATTGTTAATGTTGTACAATAGCTCGTAGGTTAACACTATGACTTTTTCTCTTTTACTTTGACCATCAGCATGCACTTCGTCGATGTATATAGTCACTTAGTGAATACTTGACTTATATGCATTACTGATAACATAGCCTTTGATTCATGGTTCTTTGAAGTCTTTGGCAATATTTCCATGACCATACAGATTATATCAAATCAACATCAATGAAAATAGAATACATTAAATGATTTAATGTCTTGCATGATCATCAACTTAACATCTTTAAACATTCAATCAATTACATGTCATCATATCCTGATTTTTGGTATTTGTAGCCTAATGTTCGGTTGCAATATTTTGTTTCTTGGGAGCTATACATTGTTATTTGGATAGACAGTTAGGTTCTTCTTTGTAAACAAACCTATTGTAGTCCTCTGGTTCTTTTGTGCTTTCCTTTTCATTCTTCTCTGCAAATTCATCTATCTTTACATTTGCACTTTCAACAATTTTGTTAGAGGCTTTATTCAGACATTTATAAGCCTTTCTCTTGGTGGAATACCCTAGAAAGATACCTCCATCAATTTTGAATTCAATCTTTCAATTTCTATCATCTTTTAAGATATAACATTGACTACCAAAGATCTTGAAGAAACTTACATTGGGTGTGTAACCATACCATAGCTCATAGGGTGTCTTCGTGGTGTCTTTCTTCAATTATAATATGTTCAATGTGTAAACAACAGTACTAACAGCTTCCCTCTAGAAGATTTGGGTGATGCCTTTCTCTATCATCAGTGTCCTTGCACAATCAACAATGGATCTGTTCCTTCTTTCATCAATTCCATTTTTCTTTGGATTTCTTGGTGCAGAGACATGTCTTTTGATTCCATGCTCATTGAAAAAGTTAGTGAATTCATCTGAAATAAATTTCCCTGCTGTATCTGATCTTAAGAATTTCAATTCCTTACCACTTTTTTTTTCTACCATTGTGTTGAACCATTTAAACATCTTGAATGCTTTTGATTTATATTTTAGAAACATAACTGTCATCATTCTAGAGTAATCATCAACAAATAGAATAAAATATCTATCACCATAGTAACTCTTTGTCCTCATGGGTCCACATAGATTAGTATGGACTAATTCTAGAATAGCATCAGATGTATGGGTTTTTATTTTGAAACTAGACTTTGTCATCTTACATTTTTGACAATTTTCTCAAATGATATTGTCTGGCTTTGACATGCTCGGTAATCCTCTTACATTTATCTTTTTACTTATCTTTATCATGTTGTCAAAATTTACATGACACAATCTTTTATGCCACAACCATATGTCTTCGTTTCTATCCACTAAGCAAGTGGTGTCAGTATCATTTAGATAGAATAAGTTACCTTTGGTCTGTTCACCAGTTCTGATCAATCTTCCTGATTAATTGAAGATCTTTGCCTTCTTATTATCAAACGCTACTCAGTGACCTAAATTATTCAGCTGAGAAACACTCAATACATTATAATTCAATCCTTTCACCCAATAATCATTTTCACATTTTATCAGGTTATTCAACATTATAGTTCCTTTACCTTCAACTAGACAAGGTGTGTCATTACCCATTCTTACTATACCACCATTATAATACTCAAAAGTATTAAAATTTTCTATGTCACTGGTCATGTGGTGAGTGCAGCCAATATCTATGATCCAGATATCATTCTTGCTAACTTTAGATATGAGTGTAGTTTCTACATACCTTTCATCTTCATTTGAATCATCTTTTAATGCCACAACCACCATCTTGATGTCTTCATCAGATTTGGTGTCAGTATCTTCATATTTGCATGTAGCTAGGTAACTGGCCTTCTTTCCTATGTCCTTGTAGTCTCAGGTATCTCTTCTTTCTAATTGTGGGTTGCTTCTGTAATCTCGGTTATCACCTTTGTCAATATTCTTTTCAAATGATCTGTCATTACTTCTATCATCTTTTCTTTTGTTAGGACATCTTGCTGCAAAGTGTCCAATCTCTTTACAATTAAAACATACAAGCGGTAATTTACCTTTGTATTTACCTTTTCTTCTCTGCATTCTTCTAGCCATAAGTGCTTCAATTTCATCAAGATCTTCTTATTCACTTTCACTTTCACTTTCACTTTCACTTTCACTATCTTTTCTCATAGAATATTTGAATGCAGCATCTATGTTTGGTAAGACACTATTATCAAAGTTATTCATCTTAAATGAAATCATTCTTCCAGTAAAACTATCTAGAGTAACATTGTTATTTTCTACCGCTCTCATTTCTTGTATGGCAGATACTCTAATAGCATAAGTAGGAAGTAAGCTTCTTAGAATTTTGCTTACCACTGTATCTTCATCTAGTACACCTCCAACTCCTTGGATAGCATTGAATACGTCTTTGATTCTTGTGTTGTACTATGTGATGTTTTCACCTTCTTTCATTATGAGATCATCAAACTCTCCTCTAAGTCTTTTGGCCTTGGCTCTAAGAACATTTATATCACCACCATGTACAAGCTTCAATTTATCCCACATTTGCTTTACATTTGTGCATGTTTTGACATCTTCAAATTCAGCATTGGAGAGTGAGGAAGCAAGCTCTATTATCATGTAGTTGTGCTCATGCTTCTCTCTCATTTGTTCAACTGTGAGTGCTCCAGTGTGAAACACATATTCAATATCTAAGTATTGAGTAACATCATTTCCAATCACTGATAAGTGGAGTCTTATCCTACTTTGTCATGAAGCAAATTTGTCTTTGTTCAACTTGGACACATCTCATCTGTTCATCTTTGTGATCTTTAGCTTAGGTCTTGAAACCTTCCTTCTAAGAACACAAGCTCTGATACCAATTGTTAGAATAACTGAGCGGGGGGGTGAATCAGTGGCCTCAAAAATTAATCCTTAAATCAAACCAAAATATTATTACCACATTTATAAGCCTTGATTTATCTTCACTCCTACAAGATGATTGCCTTGAAATATTAATAACAAATAACTACTGCTTGGATTACTCTTTCAAACCTTAATCTTACTTTTACTTATTAGCAATCTATCTATTTACCGAAATACAATGAATAAATAGTGTATAGAGATCAATCCAGATTTACTTATGTGAAATGCAAAATAATAAAGTAATGACTCATAAACACATTGACACATAGATTTTTAATATGTAAACCTTGTTAAGGGAAAAACCACTGGGATCGGTAACCCAAATTTTCACTCTTCTAAAGTGAACTCGGTGAAGAGCCAACCCTATTAAAGGTTACAAACACACTATTAGGTGTGACCTTGTTAGAGGATTTGAATGAATAGTTCTTCACTTAGTATCTGGCATCTAATGCTACCATCCTTCATCAAAAACTCACTTGGCCTGTCAATAGGTATCGGGCATATCCAATGCTACTTTGTATGATAAAACTTTTTGATACTCCTTGAGATGTATCTCAATTAGAAAAGACTTTTAAGTCCTGCTCGGTTAAGAGACTTGATGCTTCAATGGTTAAATTGAAACAATAAATTGATATGTTCACATATACAACTAGAATCACAGGTTTTCAGATCTATTGTAAGTACATTACCTTTCTGATCAATTTTATCAATTCAATAACTTTTCTCCACACTATTCTACTCTGTGATGTTGTATCACTATTCGTTTATGTCTGCAAAATTTAGCTCTTTCTTCAGCTTGATTGATAAGGTCTGAATGAAGACTTTCTTCTCATTCAAAATCTCTTCAGCATCTATTCTCTTGTCACTCCCTTTATTCATATTGAATTATCTTGTCTCTGATATAGACATGATTTCACCGTTTCTTGGCTTTCTTGATCTTGGCGTGATCCATAATTCTTTCGAATTAGATGTGCCAACAGGACAAAACATCTTTAAGTCCTTTATTTATCTTTGGCATTATATTTTTTATTAAAATAATGATAATTACTAGTTAAGTCTATATTTAGCTCTTGATAGCTAAGCCTTTTATTGTTTCTGACCTCTTTTTTCTATCGGTTAATACTTTAGTTAGTTGTCAGTGACAACTGACTATTTCATCAGTGAGACTTCAGTTGTCTTCGAGATCTCCGTCCATCAGGAAATAGTGTAATTATGTCAGTCATGTTACACTGTGCTTGTGCTCATCGGGTAACACTATGACTTTTCTCATTGGTAATGCTATGCTTTTACTCGTTGGGTAACACTGTGAATTTTCTCTCGTTGGTTTACTCTATCTGTCAGTCTGCACTCCTTCGGTGTATACAGTCACTTTGTGAATACTTAACTTTTATGCATTACTGATAGCTACTTTGATTCATTGGTTCTTTGAATTCTTTAGTAGTATGTACATCACCATACAAATTATATCAATTTGACATCAATGACAATAAAATACATTAATTGATTTAATGTCTTGCATTAAATTTATGTGTCTTGGTGATCATCAACTTAACATCTTCAAACATTCAATTAGTTATAGTTCGTCAGAGATCTATTAGGAGCCAACCCAGTTAAAGGTTACAATAACACGCTGTTAGGCGTGACCCTATTAGAGGATTTAATCACCCTATAAGGAATGGCCTTCTTAGAGGTCTTCTAAAATTTCAATGCATAAATCTCACATCGTGAGAGGATTTACAAAAGACTGTTAAGTCTACTCTATTAAGAGATTTTGATCACTACTACAATTGTTAGAGAGTAACAATGGATTGACCTGTTTTGATAAGCAAATTTTTTTGTTGATTCAGATCTATGTTCTAGATTTAATTACTTGATCCTCACTGATCATATATTCTATTGCATCTCTCTGTGTTATGTCCTCAATCAGAATCCCATTATATATTGCCTTCACTCTTCATGTCATAAAAACATATATCCTTTTTTTTCTTTTTTTTTTTTTTTTTTTTTA
>MU227481.1:82355-99849 GCA_018584345.1 Thuja plicata
TTGCATATGTAGCCTATAAAGGATTCAAAGTTTATCAGATGGATGTGAAGTCTACATTTCTCAATGGTATCTTGGAAGAAGAAGTGTATATTGAGCAAGCTGATGGTTTTGTTGACCCAAACAAAAGAAATATGGTTTGCAGATTGCACAAAGCACTATATGGACTGAAACAAGCGCCAAGAGCATGGAATGAGAGATTGCACAATTATCTGATCAAGATTGGATTTGCAAGAACCAATGACAGCAACAACCTGTACTTGAAGACAGGGAAAAACAAAAGGTACATTATTAGCTAAAAATTTTGTAGATGACATCATATTTAGTGGACAAGATGTGTTATGCTAGACATTTGCAACAGAGATGCAAGCTAAATTGAGATGTCTATGTTTGGTGAGATAAAATTCTTTGTTGGTTTACAAATTTATCAAATGAAGAATGGTATCTATATCACTCAATCTAAATATATCAAGGAGATACTGAATACTTTTGGAATGGAAGAGTCCAAACCAGTGAGTACACCCATGGCTACTAGACAAAAGCTGACAAAAGATGATGACACAAAATAAGTGAACCAAACACTCTACAGATCAATGATTGGAAAACTACAGTATGTTGTACATAGTAGACCTGACATTGCCCTAGCTGTTGGAATTGTTGCAAGGGTTTCTACTAACCCCAAGTAAAATCACATGATGGTAGTAAAAAGGATTCTAAGATATTTGAAAGGAACTGATGACTATGGTCTATACTACAAGAAGAATGACAAGTTTGAACTCAGAGTTTACACTAACTCTAATTGGGTTGGAAATATTGCTGACAGGGAAAGCACTACTGGTGGAGGATTTATTTTAGGAAAAAGATTGATCTCATTGACAAGCAAGGAATAGAACCGTACCTCATAATCTATAGCTAAAGCCGAGTATGTGGCAGCAGCAGTCAACTATTCTAACATTGTGTGGTTGAAGATATTACTGAAAGGTATGAAGGAAGAAATCACTAAACCAGTTGTCATATATTGTGATAACATGAGTGCCATTAATATTTCTAAAAACCTTGTTATGCACTAAAAGACAAAGCACATAGCTATCAAGTATCATTACTTGAGGGAGCTAGTTCAAAATAAAGAAGTGAGACTAGATTATGCGAACACTAAAGAACAATTAGAATACATATTCACAAAGGCACTACCCAAGGATTCTCATGAGTATCTATGAGGTAAAATGGGGGTGATTCCCCTAACTAAGGCTAATTAAGTTCTATATGGTACTGTTGCATCAAATATTACACTTAGAATACTTGATACATTGATGCATAGTAAGTCACACTTTAGGATGCTGACTAAAGTTGTGAAGTTGGACAAGGACAGAAAAGAAGATCAGTCATAATCAAGATGACAAGATCAACATGATACTGAAGATCTACATGATAAAGATATCAAAGTCTTTGGCATTGTTGTCAAAGAGGGAGAGATTACCTATATAGAGGTAGAAGTTACTAGGAAGAAGTATAAAGAGGGAGAGATTACCTATGTAGAGGAAGAAGTTACTATTGAAAACATTGAAGTGATTATCTACTCAGAGGGAGAGTACAGATGATTAGACACAGATGATTACAGTGTGATTATAGACACAGAGGGAGAATTTTTTACAAATGGGAATCAGAATGAAGCTAAAAAATGAGAATCAGAATGAATCTAAAGACATTAATGAAGATTTATTCATATCAAGGAACATAGGTGAATTTTTGGATTGTATGGTAACTATGCTTGTTAAAATCATTGTTTTAATATTTTGTGTTTCCATCAATGCTAAAGAGGGAGATTGTTGGAAATTGACAATGCAAGCAATTGTTATTTTGTCATTGATGTCAAACCTTAACTGGTGAGACTATTTTTATATGTTTGAGTACCATATCTATTGATTGGAAGAAGATTTAACAAGAAGACCAAGTGAATGGTTGAGTTAAGGAAAATAAAAGGGTACTTCATCAGTTGGCACTCTAGCAAAGTAATTAGTTGTTTATCTTTCAAAGATATTTTTTCTGGCTATTTTGTGGTGAGCAAGTTTGGTTTGTGCTAAGCAAAGTTGTTTGTGTCGAGTGAAGTTGTTTGTGCCAAGAGAATTTTTTTGTGACAAGAAAGTTTGTTCAGTGCCGAGCACCAATGAAATTTCCGAGTGTAAATAGTGATGTTGGCTGACTTATAGTAATTGGATTAATGAGGAGATTTGAGATCTCTAGCTGAATTAGTTAATTTTATTGGGATATGCAAAGTTAATTAAAGATTGATCCACATCATTTAATGTATGGGTAACCATAATTAATGCATGGTTTCAAGATTTAATTAGAGACTACTTTGGAGAAGTAAATGTAATGTAATGATGGAATGATTTGTTGGATCTGATCTAACCTAAGATCTACGATCTTGATTAAGTGGCAAAGATTTATCTGACCTAGATAGAGAGGTATATGATAACCTCAAGGGGTTATTCATTATGTGTGCATGTGCAAGTGGATGTGTGTATGCAAGAGGATTGCATAGTTGATTACTGATTGGCATGACCTAGCAGAGAAGGCTGAACACAGAAGCAGAAAGTTGCATGTGTGATTTCTTGATAGATTTCCAAGAAGATATGAAGATTGAAATGACAATGCAAGCCATCTAGTAAGTTAGCATCAGAGTTGTAATTGGATCTGAATTTGCAAAGTAAGTTGTCTGTATCAGATCACAACTACTGATTACTTTCTAACCATTGTATCAGTTAAAATACTTTACCAAGGTTTACCTTACAGTCATTTGTATAAATAACCTAACAAGGTGACATTCAGGTGGAATGTTCTAAGACCTCTAACAAGGCCACTCCTGATAGGGTGGTTAAATATTTTAACCAGGGCACACCTAACAGTGTGTTATTGTAACCTTTAACAGGGTTGGCTCCTCCCAGAGCTCACTTCAGAAGAGTGAGACTTGGTAGCATGTTACTAGTGGTTTTTCCCATATTGGGTTTCCACGTTAAATACTTGTGTCAACTTGTGTGAATTCTTATGGTTTGTTTTACTATTATGTTTCTACAAGCTAATTACAGTATATAGTAAACTACATGATTAAATTGTTGACATATGCTACTGTTGCTGAGTAGATATGAAATACAGAAAGTTTTATTTTCTACATCTAGACCTGAGGATAACTAATTCACCCCCCCTCTCAGTTATTCTAAATTCATTCTAACATGTCATACATATGGTCATTTCACTGGTGGAAGAGGTGAGGTGTTCAATGGCCTTCAGGTAAAAATCCAAGGTGTAGTCATTAGGAGAATAGATCATGTTCAAAGGCTTTGTCGGGTTCCATTCAATAATCTTAGGATGGACAAGTTGTAAAGATCCAATGGGTTCCAAGGATAACATAACATTATCCTGATTGAGACTTTCAACAGGTAAGAGAAGATCTATCATATTACTCTCTAAAAGACTACCTAGACCATGATTCATCCTAGCATCACTATCAGAGTCCGCATCAGTATTACGTGATTTTGACCTTCTTGACCTATCACTAATATTTCAATTCCTCCCACAAGCGGATCCTTGGACCAGATAAGTTCTTAAGGGAATACCCTCAATTCTTGAAGTAGATCTGAGCCATGTAAGAGTGTCCATGTTACCATGTCCAAATTTCTAATTTATTTTTGGAGGAAGGAGAATTTTATCATCATCTTCAGAATCTTGATTTGCATGCTGAGGAGAAACTGTTGTCTAAGTGGCATTCTATGAATTTAACTCATTTGGCCTAATACTAGCATTGTGGATCTCCTCTTGCTGAGGTATATGTTCAAGGAAAGTTCTCAAAGGGACCATCTCAATTCTCTCTATAGGTCTTCTGACTTTATTCTTGAAGTTCCAATTGATGTTTGCAGGGAGAACTAGTGTTTGTGTTTCACTAGAGCTTTCTCCTTGTTCAAATTGAGGTGCATATTTATGGATGACATAAACTTCCACATCCACTACGACATTTGAGAGAGAAACCCACTCATATTCATTAGATTTTGTTTTAAAAAAATTGAGGTAAATATAACACATGGGTAGGAGCCATGGTTTTCCCCTAGTTAGGATGTTTCTCTTCTATGTATCATTCTTCACATTTTCCCCATAGTCATAGTAAATGTCACTATGGTCAAATGTCTCCAAGTATTGGGAGGGTGTTGTAGAGATACCTATAATTTGATTAGGGCTATTGTCATCTTCATCCTTCTGAGTCTCATCATGTTGTGTTGGGTTATGTTGCATAATTTCATGAGTTTGAATGAGACAATTTGGAGCTTCCTCAATGGCATGCAATCTTCTATCTATACAATGGGGGAGGTCGAGTATGTGAGAGATAGTAACTAGTTTCCCTTGGTTTAGATGTCTATCTTCAGGTTCTATTCCTTGTTCTGGACCAATTTCATCTACAAATAAGAGATCTTGTTGGGTTTAATAATTTGTTCCTTCTTCAATTGTTTGAGTGTTTTTCTGTAATAGCTGAGATGTGGATTAAATGGATTCATTTGGTTCAAAGATAGTTCTATAGGGGTTTCTGAATGACTGCGGGATATCAGGTTCCCCTTGGTATCCAAGATCTTGAATGTGAAGCAACCTTTCAAAAGAAAATTGGAAAATCTACGCTTCTTCTTCACTCTCATCCTCAAACACTTCTGTGTGAGAATTAGTAGGAATGTTTTTGGGTATGTGCAGGATCATGGTATGGAAAACTAGACCTTAAGTGGGAATGAAAATTCAAAAAATCAGGGTTAGGAAAGTTGATGTAAAAATTTGAACAAGTTATCAATCTTATATCAAAAATGTGTAATAAGAGAATCTGTAGAAAATTTAATCTAGTTTCTAAGCTACTATCCCTTCTTTAAAAAAAATATTCGATATGGTGAAATTTAAAATTTCAATGTAGTAGTATGAAAATTTCAAGGAAAAGATAAGAAGGTGTATGTCTGACCACCTTAAACATAATCAAATGATAATATTTTTTTACAAGATTCTAGATTTAAGTAGCAGACTCATATTCACATGTGAAGCATATTTTTTTGTAATTTTTTCCAAGTAAATAATTAATTATGATTTTTCTACTACAAATTTTCTAGAATATAAAAAATCTCATGTCTGACCACCTTAACTTAGTGTAAAATTCATCAAATTGATTTTTTTTTAGTTTTTAATTGTAGTCGGAAAAGCATAGAATGTGACTCATGTTTTGGATTTAAAAAATGTTATACTGTTTTAAAGTTATAGTTATTTTTCAATCAGTCTATCAATCAGGACTAAAAGGATAAGAAGTACATGTATGTCTGACCACCTTAAACACAATAAAATGATAATATTTTTTTACTAGATTGTAGATATAAGTAGTGGATTAATGTCCATATGTGACACATATTTTTTTGTAATTTTTTTCCAAGTAAATAATTAATTATGATTTTTCTTCTACAACGTTTCAAGAATATAAAAACTGTCGTGTCTGACCACCTTAACTTAGTCTAAAATTCATCAAATTGATTTTTTTTCATTTTTTTCCTATAGTAGGTGAAGCATAGAATGTGACACATGTTTTAGATTTAAAAAAAGATATAACATTTGAAAGTTATAGGTATTTTTCCATTAGTCTACCAATCAGGACTTCTTTTTCACATCACCACTTTTTGGCATACCATGATCCTACACATACCCTGCCAACAGAAGGTTGGGATCCCTGTCCATGGTATCCTAACCTTGTCTTATCTATGGGACTTCAAAATTTAGTGTCTATGGGTTCCAGCAACCCTTTGTCCTTTCCCTTTATAGCCCATTTTCTTCACAAGTTGGTATCCTTTCCCATATTTCTTCAGGAAAATTTCAACATGCTTGATCCGTTTGTCTTGGTCTTCACCCTTATAAATCCATGCCAAAACAATTTTTTCCTCATTTTCCTCTGAGAGAGAGACACGAACCTTTACCATACTGGTCCCTTCATGTATTTCCAATTTTTGACCGCTAGATGGTTTAAATGATGATGAGGGAATCCCATAAGATTTGGGGGATGTAGGGAGCTAAGTCATGGATGGTAGAGAAGTTAACTGATACTCCCCCATACGTGTGTTCTTGATTTTCATCTTTTCTTCTAAGCTCTTCGTGAGTGCTATCTGAGAAGTTTTGGAGGTTTGTCTGTCAGGTGCTTCTTTATTGTGGGGAGCCATGATATCTTCTTATTTTAAAGTGTAGCAGAAATATGCATTGTCAGATAGAATAGAGACCTCCACTCCATTGTGTGGGAACTTCACACATTGATGGTATGTCGAAGGGACTACCTACATGTTGTGAATCCATGGTCTCCCTAATAAAATTTTGCTTTCCAAATGTAAGTCCAACATTTGACAAATGACATCTCATTCAACTGGACCCACTTTGATAGGTAGCACCACTAATCCTTTTGAAAACCTTTCTTCCTCATCATATGCTTTTATAGTGATTTTCCTTCCAGGACCAATAGTATGATATGAGAAACCTAATTCCATTACAAGCTTAAGAGTACAAATGTTCAAACCGATGCCTCCATCTATAAAGATGTGTTTGACTCTGTGTTTGTTGATTAAAACCTCTAATGCAAGGGTTGATTATGTGGATAACAGAGTGATTTATCATCCTCCTCCAAGAAGAATAAGTAATGTGGAGAGGTTAAATGATTCACCATGGTATGAAATCAATTGAAGTTAAGATATTTTGGTACATTTGTCTCTAAAAGAGTTGTCTCAAGACTCTCCTTGTGTGATGATGATAGCTTAAGAAATTCCAGGATGGAGATTTTAGCACAAGTTCATTGAAGTTGATCGACCAAGTTATAGTTCACAGCTCGAAGTGATAAAGAAGTTTTCTTGCATGTTGATGGTTTGTTTGTTGGTGCAATAGTTTGTTTGGATGAATATGATACCCCTTTAAGAATAACCTTATAGTGATTGTGATTGACATCATTGGTGGACTTGGAATCATTTTCCTTGATGATGATGACACTGAATGATTGATCAGAGGACTTGAGCATGTGAATCACATTGTCAGTACTTGTGTAGGTATGGTTCATCTTAGTTCCTTAATTTTTTGAATATTATCCTTTTTCATATGTGGGTAGAGGTTGTTTGAAATCCTTATTATCATCATTCGATCTGTGTTCACTAGCTGTAATAGTCTCGTTGTTAATCAAATCATGTATCACATGTCTCAATTTTATACAGTCATTATTCTAATGCCCTTTATTTTTGTGGTATTCATTGAATTGATTGTCCTTCCACCATTTGGTCTTAACAGTTGGTTCTCAAGTTTTTGAATCGAGTATTGTGATAATCTTGTGAGAAACCAATGTTTTGAATGCATCTTCAAGGATTTCTCCAAGAGGAGTGAAATTGCATTTATGTCTTGCCATCCATGGTGGTTTGTCTTTCTGAGCATCTTGGGTACTCTTGGATGAATTTTTAGCATTGGCATTGATCTTAGCAGCTTGAATACTACTAGAGAGATTAAACACTAGTTCTTTGGGGTTGAATCATGATTAAACACTGGTTCTTAAGGCTTGTACTCGGGTGAGTCAACCATGCCATTATTAACCACATTTATGTTCTTATTCTAGTATTTATTTTTGTCCTTATCATTGCCATTGTTAGATGATTTAGTGTCTTTACAAAAGGTAAGTTCACCTTTCTTCACAAGGAATTCCTCAATTCTGAAGTAACTATTGACTAAGTCACTAAAGCAAGTGTTTTTTTGCATCTAAGACGCATAGTTCATTTCAGGAACCAAGTTGTTAATAAAGATGTCAATTTTTTGAGACTTAGGTATCTGCCTAAGATATCTTGCAAATATTTTCTCCACCTTTGAAGGAACTTGACTAATGGTTCGTAAGCATGTTGTTTAGTGTTGCAAAGATTCAACATAGTGAGTGTATGTAAGATATTGTAAGAATAATATTGGATAAATTTTTGCACAAGTTTGTCAAATGTTTGAATTCCAAGCGCAAGTTTTGTAAACCATTTTAACACCTATCCATTGAGGCTTTGTGGGAACAATCACATCGAGTATGTCCTTTCATGCATGAATTCCATGCTAAGAGAACAAAATTCCCTCATATGATCTTGAAGGTCACCCTCCCCATTTTATTTTTCATATTTAGGAATTTCAACCTTAGGGGGGAATGGTGGCATGTGAAAATTCTTGGCAAATGGGAAAGGACATATGGATTCCAGCAAGTACTTTCTAGAAGTTTTCTCTTTTGATTTCTTAAATTCCCTTAGTTTTCATCTCATATATTGCAATTTTTAATAAAGGACGGTGATTGGGGATGCTTCTTCTTGTTGTACGCGTCCCTCAATATCAAAGTCAGGTGGAAGTCTGACACATGCAGATGCAAGATGCATAAAATATTTTTCCTTATGTAGTTGCATAAGGGTGTGCATCATATTTTTGAAATGATTTTCTTGTTGGCATCTTTGGATTTATTTTTTAGTAGGTTCCTCAATCAAGGAGGGAACACTAGTGTGATGACTTGGTCATCCATTGCTGGAGCCCCAGTTGTAAGTTAGCATGGTTGATGCATTTTGTGTAACTAGAGTTTATTGGTTGAACAAGGGTGTTGTCTTACGTGGATCTGAGCTTTCTTTTGTGGGATTTCGTGAGTTTCTCTATGATTTTGGCAGGTAGATAGTCCTTGAGTAAGATCGTTGATAGCTTTTCCCTTGGAATCAAGATTGGATTTTTGACTTCTCGTTTGGACCATGAAAGACAATAGTGGTTACAATTCTAGAATGACTAGGATGAGGTATCAATGTCAAGATCTTCTGAATGATCATTTTTCAAATAGCTTGAAAGGAGACGGTGAAAAGATTTGTTGAATTGGGTACAAGGTATCATGTTTTGAGGTTTGAATACTTGCTGAATGACACTTGTGACTGAGTTGATTTGTTATTGGTTGTTGATGAAGAAGCGTAGGACAAGTAAGATCATGCAAGAAACTAAGATGAGAGATTATGGTAAGCCAGGTCATGTGGTCAAGAATCGATAACTATTGTGACAAGATTTCTAAGATACCAAAGATTAAGTTGTTTTGATTGAGATCCCCTACGAAAATTCTAGGGTTCATGTACAAGTTTCTACCCCTAATTATTTTTGACGTATGAAAATTCTAAAGGAAAAAAATGATAGAACAACCCAGAATAGTTTGCCACTTGTTTTTGGAAAAAATTTGGATCACATTTTCTCAAATATCAATTTCTGAAGGTGTGTTGTGTTGTCAAAAGTGTTTTTTTCCTGAGAGTGTCAATTTCAAGTGATGCAAACATAAAGAAGGAATGATCAAACACTTTCTATCCCTAGATTCAAATTGTCTTAGTATCAAAATATTTGCCCACGCTTGATATTCCTTTGCCTCACACAAAGTGATGTTGGCTTTTCCAAGACTATGCACGTTGTGGCTTTTGAAAAGAGACTCAATGCTCAAATCACATAGGCTCCCTCATGCCTCATTCATGCTTTAGAATTCCTTTGGGTATATATATAGTGAGTGTAAAAAACTTTAGGTGATCCGGGTAATCCACTAAGATAGATCCTTGAACAAAGATTATGATACTTTCAGAGGTAAGCTAGGTAGCTTCTATCTAAAAGTATATAGTAAGGAGATATGTTCATGACTATCCCTTTTAGTTTTGCAAGTGAAATTGAGGAGTATATCCCTAAAAGAAACAAAAATGCATAGCCTCGCAAGTGAGATTGAGATCCCTCGACCTTATACAAGTTTAATATACTACTCTTGTAGTCTTGTAAACAAGATTGAGACCAAGATGGCCCTACAAGAACCTAGTCAAATGTAGTCTTTCCTAGCAAGATTGAGGCAACTAGTCCCTACACATGAAGATGCATTAGAAGTAGAAAATAGCCAAGTCTTCCCTCTCTTTGGATTGAAGGAAGCTTTTGATTATGGTGGGATGGAGTAGCCAAGTCCACTTTTTCCCCAGTTGGGTCATTCCCAAAAGATTTATCTCTTGGCAGGCCCTCTAAAGGTAAATGAAAGAAATAAATAGATAGAAAATGGAAGGTTAAGATTTCTTATTCTTTGTCAAAGAGGAGAAAAGCATACTCTCCTATTTCCTTTTGTTTCTCCCAAACACACCAAATACACTTGATTTTCCCAAAAGAAAAGTATTATTTTACTGATCTCAATCAAACGTGTTTGGGTTTCTAATTCTCCCAAAGGAAGAAGAGAATAATCCCCTAATGCCCAATTTAACTCAAACAAACAATACTCTAATTAAATTAGGTGCCTACGAAATCATCTAAGAAAGTACATGTTTTATTTGGTTGATAAAATCACAAGACAACCTACAAATACAAGCATTAGTAGTTACACAACTTTTCTTTCTTTCAATGTGTCCTACAAGCACAAAAATGTTAGCAATCTTTGCAAATTGTGTGCTAGTGAGACTTTGGAAAGTGAATCTTCATCAAAAAGTTCTGCAAAAACCATTTACGCTGCAAAAGGATCACAAAAATGCTTTAGAGGTTAGAAAATCAAGACAATTTCAAAATGACCTCTAAAAATACTCATTTTTCTTGAGACAAAAAAACATAGAGAGAAGATTGTCATATAAATTAATATGACAAAGCATCAGTTACCATACAAAAAAACAAATTTGCATAAACTATTGCATGACAAAACATGTGTTTCCATATGAAAAACTACTAAACAGAGAATTTTTTGTACGAGCTGGAATAAGGGACAATACGACAGTGATCGCAGTTTTGTCAATAATGTGCAAAAATTGTGAAAATGATGAAAATTTTAATTTTCTACCCCACAGTTGGTGAAAAAAATGTGTGATAAAAATATGAAACTAAACACTTCAATAAACCATTACATCAAAATTGGTTAGCATCAAAACATGAATCAAACATTGTACCAATACCCTTGAAATCAGCTTATTGCTTCCTATTTGAAGCGAGTGTGATTCTCATGAGTGCCCATCAGATTGAACATGCAGAATCAGTGACATGACTACCCTAAAATGGAAGATTCAATGCAAGAATGAGAAAGATGCATATACTTGCATATTTTTCTCTCAAGAAAGGTTTGAAAATGAAAATGTAGGAACTAGCAAGCTAAATGCATAGTAACTATGAAGAATGCAGCTACGATGCAAGAGTAAGTTATCAATGAAAAGAACAATGCATATACCATTAAGATATGAAAGGAAACTAATATTCCATTAAACTAAGAAATGAAGCTATCAATGCAATATGCAAGTAAACTACTATGAAAGCAAGAGCTATGAGTGCTCAATGAAACCTTAGAATGAAAATAGCATTATAAATTTACTCTTCAATCTTCATGTTATCATGAGAAATGGAGCTATCCATTTTATCTAGAAATTTCCAAGAGATGGATGGTTGAGAGTAAGAGGCAAAAAGGAAATGATCAATGGTGAAGATGTAACTTCCCTCAATCCATGTGAGCTAAAAGGAGGATGAGAAAATTTGTCATTTTCTTTCTTATTTGTTTTATTTGTTTTTCAATGTGCTCACACATGTATGAATGGGTTCCTTTTTTATTTAAAGAGGGAATTTAGGAATTTTTTATTTATCCCAATGTTTTATGAAATTTAAGTGTTTTGAGAGTTTTGGAATAGGAATGATGATTTTATTCAACAAGTCAAGATTAAATTATGTAAGAAAATTTGATTAAGTGCTCTATAATTAAGGTTTATCCATGAATGTCTTTGATTTAATATTTATTAAGACTGATTAATCAAACATAGAGGCTATAGGTTTGCTAGACCTATTTTAGATGATTACAGTAGCATCCACTATAGTTACGTTCTTTCTTTATACAACACCATTTTGTTGTGGAGTTCTCGGTGCATACATTTGAGTCTTGATTCCATTATCGTTACAGCACTTAAATTTTTTTGCAGAAGTAAACTAACCTCCTCTATTAGACCTTAAACACTTCAAATTCACACCTGATTCTTTCTCAACCAATGCCTTGAATTTTTTTAATTTATAGAATGCATCATACTTCTCCTTCACGAAAGTTACCCTCATCATTCTAGAATAGTCACTAGTAAACAATATGAAATATCTATCACCTAGATAACTGATATGTCGCATAGGCCCACAAAAATCAGTATGCACAAAAATCAAGTATGCTCTCAAATGAAAAAGACTTTCTTTTGAAAGTCAAACTAGTTAGCTTACCCAACTGACATTCTTTACACATCATGTTGTCTATCTTGACTAATTGTGGCAATCCCCTAACTGCATTTTTCTTACTTTATTTGATCAAACTATCAAAATATACATGAAAGAACCTTTTATGCAATAGCCAATTATCTTTAACCTTTTCAACCAAACAACTATTCATAGTATTATTCAGATGGAATAAATTACCTCTTGTCTTCCTACTAGTATAAATCTCATCACCCAAGCTTCCAATTATTCTACATATACCTTCTTTGAATTCAAGTATGTAACCTTTATCATTTAGTTGACCCACACTCAATAGATTATGTGTTAGACCATCCACAAAATAGGCATCATCTGTATTACTCTTATGATTCTTGAATAAATAGTGCCTTTTACTTTGACCAAATAAGGTTTATTATTACCAAACCTTACTACACTAGCATCAAACTCGTCAAGCTTAATGAGCTTATTCTTGTCACTGATTATGCCATGTGGGAGCCCAATTTCTATAATCCATTCATCATTGTGTCCCATGTGAGAAACCAGTTCCTTTTTTCCTTTAGATGGATATTCTTTGACTGCAACAAATACAATCTCATCTTCCTCATTATCTTTTGATTCTTCATCGGTAATTCCTTCATCAACTACGACATAGCATATTTTCTTCCCATTTCTTTTAAACTTTCTAAACTTATCCTTTTGTTCACCATTAGTACATATAGTAGCAATATGTCTAATCTTATTACATGAAAAATATTTTAGTGGAAGCTTGCCTTTTAATTTACATGTCCGTCTAGCCAATCTCCTTGCTAGTAGTGCTTCAAGCTCTCCTTTTCCTTTCATATTCCAAGATAGATTCAAGTTCCCTGGTATAACTTGACATGTAATTAGAATCTTGACTTATTTATTTACCTTTCCTTATTGGTACATTAGACATTGATGCCTTGAAAGATGCCTCAACTTGAGGAATATTGTTATCAAAGCTATTCAAATCAAATACAGTAAGCTTACCGATCAGTCCATCTATAATAACACTATCAAAATTTCTCAACTCATTTATAGTAGACACTCTAATGGTATAATCAGGTAGTAAAGTTATCAACATTTTACTTACCGCATTATCTTCCACAATAGTTCCACATGAACCTCTGATAGAACCAACAACTTATTTTATTCTTTGACCATATTGTGTAATTTTCTCTGCTTCTACCATCTTCATGTCATCATACTTTCCTCTAAGATTTCTTTCCTTAACTTTTTGCACATGAATATCTCATCTATAGATTAGTTTCAACTTTTCCCAAACATCATAGATATTATCAAATCCATGAGCATCAATATATTCTATATCAGATAAGGTAATTACAATAGCTTCTTGTGCCTAAGTATTCTCTTGTTGTTCCTTCAATTCAATTGCAAAGAGAGTTTGAGTAGGATTGGTATACTTGTGTGTGACATGCATCCAGTATTGTGATCCATACCTTTTAGATATAACTTAATTTTGTCACTCCATACCAACTAGTTGTCTTTAGAGAAATTGGGAGGTTCCTTCCTCATGATTGGATCTTTTCCTCAATTTGTTAGGCTTACCACAAATAGGACCAAAGCTCTGATACAAATTTTTCATATTATTAGATCCAAGATTATTTATGGGGGTGAATCAATAATCTAAAAACTCAAAAATTTCATCAATCATTCAGCAACTTACATCAATAAACATCTATTACATGAATAAACAAACAAATGAAGATAAATAGCCACAACCATGCAACACAATAACACCAATATTTTTCTCATGGAAACCCAACTAGGAAAAACTATGTGTGGGTATGGAACCCACAACTAGTTTTGCACTCATCTAAAGTACGCTTAGTTAAGAGCTTAGCCCTATTAGGATCTCAAAAATTCCCGGTTAAGAGAAAGACCCTATTAGGAGCCACCTGGTCAGGGGATTTACCTCTAGCCCTATTAGGAGTAAACTTCTTAAGGTATTTCAAACCCTAATTAAAGAGTCACCTGATTAAAGGATTTACAATTTAGACCTATTAGAGTCTACCTGGTCAAGGGATTTAACTTGATGAAACTCAAGTGAATTTGATTTAAGAAAATATCACTCCTCCTCTGCTAGTATAGATCCAGTTCAAGCTCAATCTCTACTTCGCATGAACATTATCCAAACCCTATGATCACACAACTGCATCCATGATCTTTCTCTTCCACACTCTTCTCATAATGCATCATTTTACATATAAATACATTTCAAGCTCATTAGGTGACCACCACCTAAAACATGATCTAATACATCGTTAAAAAAATTCCCACTCAATCCTTAAGCCCTAAAATGTATTACCAATTTTTAATGAAAATTTCAATTCCAGGTCAGCCTTTAGATTCATTTCACATTATATTTGACAAAGAAAATTTAAACCACAATAGACTTTCCATTGTTCTTGTATAACTTCAAGAAATTTGATCATAACGATCATAAAAAAGTCAAATCATCAACCCTCGTCGATCTGCAACGTTACTACGATCCCTAGAACTCATGACCAATTACTATAACATGATACATCGTCACCGATTGAGGATCTGACAAATTTTTCTAAGAAATTCTTTTACTTCTCACTGAATGATCCTCTCTTCATTGAAACTTGGCCTTCTGATCACCAAAACATGATTTGGCCACAATAGAAATCTCATAACATAGTTAGGATAACATATCCCTAACCACAACACCTGAATCCAAGCCTATTTGACATAATCATCAAGTCATTCCTCCTTGGCTTCATCTTTTCCTTCATGTTGACCTATTTGAAGTATGATCACACAAGGAGGTCGGCCATGAGCATAAGATCATTGAAAAATATGTCAATTAGATCCACAAGCCATAGAAAAGATTCACAAGATCAAAAAACTTAGATTTAGCCATTATCATGAAGAACAAATACCCGTCCAACCCAAAAATCAATAGATCTCCACCAAGACATAATCAATCGAGATGTGAACCCATACATAGACTTCGCATGATATCAAGAACAAGCCATAATATTCACATGAGCTAGGGAGCTAACTAGGAGGAATGCCACAAAAAAAACCAAAGTTGAGTAGCAAGAACAAAGTAGAAAAAAAATGAAAGGAAAATATTTTTGGGTGATGCAAGATTGCCAAGAACCCAAGATGCTCCTACATTAGACACATGGGGTTAGTGAAGAGTGAGCCTCTTACTTTCATGCTAGAATAAATTCAACAAAAGATCATCACTATGCTTAATTTTGACTTTAGATTTCCCTATCCTTAGGATCGGGAATATGAACCTGCAAATTAAATTTCTCTATACCCTCCAATCATATCTCCACATCCTCTGTATTG
The DNA here is from genome assembly GCA_018584345.1 of Thuja plicata. Lineage (NCBI taxonomy): Eukaryota > Viridiplantae > Streptophyta > Pinopsida > Cupressales > Cupressaceae > Thuja > Thuja plicata. Next base: position 97,965 of record MU227481.1, read on the forward strand.
AAATACACCAACTAGAACACTTATTGACAAAGATAAATTAATCACCAATAGAACCACGTACAAGATCTGTACTGCTCATGCCAAACACACTTTTTATCTTTAGTTACTTATTATCATCCTTATCAAACATTTTTGCCCTATCTTCCATTATTCTAGCAGCATTAAATATATCAGCAACCCCACTACCTTCATCCTTCATCCACACTTTGTCTTTCATCATCACTTCTATCTACAATTCTGTAGAACTCATTCTCAATTCTGTCTTAATCTTCACTCTCAGTATGTCCATCCTCAGGATAAAATAATCATTCCTAAAAAAGGAATATTACTAATCCTCTTTCCATACCTATATTAAACACATACAATACCATCCTCTTTCACACAAGCAATCAGATTAGTACCAACATCAACCAAGAAACACAGGTCTTCTCTCTCACACCCTCTAGATGATTTATGTAATAAATCAACATCTTATTGAAACATCTCATTATGAAGTTTTCCATCACCAATGAAAACCCTATCAAAAATATTCTCATACTTACCAACACCAACAATAATGTCATCAGCAACATTACCCTCGCTACTATACTCAACAGTGTCAGATTCTTCAACTGGGTTATCACATTCATCCAAAGGAAATTTATTCCCAACCTCAACTAGGTCAAAATCAAAAATATCATTATCCATCTCAACAACAAGATACTCCTTAAGTTTTTCAACTTATTCAACAGATTCAATCACATGCACATCTACCTCATCTTTGGCTTCATAAATTTATTTCATACCTAATGTCAAAACATTCACAGATGTTCTTACCTCATCAAGATTTACCTCTTTTTCTTCTTGCACTACTGCAAGCCTAGTTTTCTTCTTCCTCCTTTGAAAAATCCTTCTATCAGACCAAACGATCTACCTCTTGATTGGTAAATGCCAGCTTAACATCTTTAACTTAAATTTCCGCATCATTACTGAACTCTTATCCAATAAATAATCTTCCAATTGTTGCGTCCCTGTAGCACTCTTACCATCCAATGCATCTCTAGTTTTGTTTCTCATCTCAACTTTGAAGTCATCTAGAAATTTCCCTATCCCTCTAGGGTTTGTCCTCCTCAGTGACATCTCTCCCAATCCATAATGAAATGACCTCAACTCGGTGATCTGACTGTAAGAATTTTATTACCTCCCCTTTGGCAATCTATCGAAGACACTCACAAACTACCTCAATTCAGTGATTTTCTCACCCATAGGATACCTCAAAACTCATACAAAGTCAATAATAAACAAAAGATCCTTCTCCTAACCACATTGTGTAATTCCTCTATCAATGCGGGCCAGATCCACTTTCTATCACCCCGCAACCAACACATCAAGGGCTTCACAAACTCAGGAACTTAGATCTACAATCACAGGAACGAATCTTGCTTTGATATTATCTGATGCAATCATGATAGGAGTTTCCCCAATAGAGATGGTCCAAACCATGCAGCAAGAGTCAACATAGTGGAAAAAACCAACTCAAAAACAAGAATAGACAATCGACATGCAATACCGAATATTCACATTATTCTAGAATCAAAGATTTACATCATATTGGCCTAGCAACATGCCAATTTATATTCTAAGGCACACATGTCTAATTACATACATAAATCCTAATCCATCTTGGATGCTAACCTCTAAAAGACTTCCTCTTGAGAGCTACCTAAAAAAAGAAGAAAGGCTACAATATATACAAGTTTTCAAGCCACGATCTAGCTAGAAGAGATCACATTCCCCAAGGCAAGAAGAACATAATGTGTGCAAAATAGAACATGACCCAAATTATGAGGAATATCTCTAGATTGATATGGAATGAAGTGTGATCACACAAGGAGGTCGGCCATGA
>MU227481.1:100450-117810 GCA_018584345.1 Thuja plicata
TATATATATATATATATATAATGATTGATATGAATGAATAAATGTAAGCTTAGGTGAACTCTGACCCACTACATCCTCTATCTATGTTTTACAAATAGATTTAGAGAAATATATCGATCCATGAAAAAGTCGAAGTAAACAGGCGAAGAAACGTTTGAAGCATGCCCCCTATCACATCATCACTCACTATTGTTTGTACTGGGTATAGGTAAGAAAATGAACCACTAGAATATAATCGTAGATGCCTGTCATCATCATGTGCATTAGAAAATATATATTTGTTAAATATATATGTATGTATATGTATATGATTACCATAATTTTCAACAGGCAGTCTCAAGATTTCCCTTTCGCAACAGACTTTGCAGACGCTAATTTTTCGGTTGACAAGAACAAATAATCAGTGACCAAGATGTTTCGGCTGATAATAATACACAAGAAATTGATTCAAACTCAGGAAAACCAAATGTTGCGCAACGAAATCAAACACATAGGAATCTTTGATTCAATTAAATATACGGTAAGAGTTTAAAATGTGTCACAGAATCCATCACCTCTTCCTTTAAAAGGCCATTAAATGTGTACACAATTCTTCCAATGGCTCTTTTTTCTACTTCCCCCTCTGTTTTGAGATCATGCTTAAAATCTCCACCCAACCATCATGTCAAGATTTTCAATAAAAAAGTTCAAAGCTTGAGCATGAGGAGGCTTAATCCCTTCATTAGTAAGGCTTCCACCACCACTGTTGAAACTCCAATCAGGCGCACAGGCAACCATCATCCCAACTTGTGGGATGATGATCTTATAAGAACTATCCAAGAGCAACCTTATGATGTAACCTTCTTTCATTTTATGTCTTTTTTTAACATTCTTATATTATTTGTTTTTTCTAATTTACTAGATGATCAATATGAACAAGAGTGTCAAAATTTTACAGGGTTCTCATTGCATGGAGCATGCTGAAAGGCTTATCGGAGAGATCAAAGAAATGTTCAATGAAATGCCCATGACAAAAAGTGGCAAGTTTTGTGTAGACAATGCTTTTGAGCGCCTTGTTATGGTCGATAAAGTTCAACATCTTGCAATAGATAGACATTTCCAAAATGAAATAGCCCAAGCACTTGATTATGTTTATAGGTCGGTTATGGTTTATGATAAAAAATGTTATATTATGTTTGTACTCATTCAAAATAGTAGTTGGACAGTGTGTTTGTTTGTCTTGCTTTCCAACAGTTAAAATTTATGTGATTGTTAAATGAATAAAATAATTTGTTAGCAGATACTGGAGTGATTGCTGTAGAGATCTGAATAGCGCAACCTTGGGACTTCGAATCCTTCGCCTGAATAGATATCTTGTTTCTTCAGGTCATCAAAACCTATTTCTTTATTGGTTATGCTCTTCTGCCCATTATGCTTTCATTATGTCTACACTAATTGAGAATTGTTACAGAGATGTTTGATTTCATTTAATGTATTTGATATAATGACAGATGTGTTAAGACACTTCAAAGGAAATGATGGGCAGTTCTTGTGTCCGTCAACTCAATCAGAGGAGGAGAAGATATGAAGTATTCTAAATCTTTATAGAGCTTCCTTAATTGCTAAATTTCCAGAGGAGAATATTATGGATGAGGCTAAAGCCCTTGCAACAACGTATTTGAATGAAGTATTAAAGAAAACTAATATCAGTTCACATTTTTCACTAGAGGTAATGTTATCCACACGCTTTGGTTTTAAGTTTGAACTCTCCCAAGACTGTTAAGTTCTATTGACCAAATTTCAAAAATAAAAAAACCTAACAAATATTTGTAAAAATTGACTTTGTTTTTGTGTTTAGTACCTTCTATCTGAAACTTAACCCCTACCATAAAGTACAACCTTTTTCATTTAAGTCCTAACCTAATCTTTTAACCTGCAGATAAAGTATAACCTTAAGTACGGTTGGCACACAAATCTACCCAGAGTGGAAGCAAGGAATTACATTGACATATATAGCGAAAACAAATCTTGGAACCTTCCTTTCTAAGCACACAAGCTCTGATACCAATTGTTAGTAATAACTGAGAGGGGGGGGGTGAATTAGTGGCCTCAAAAATTAATCCTTAAATCAACCCTTCAAACTTGTAGCCACTAATTATGTCTCAAGTTATATTCTGTCCTACAAGATGAATGCCATGAAATACTTATATCAATTTACTACTTGTCGGAATGCTTTGTTAAACCTTCTTCTGTATGTTTACCGATAAGCAATCATCTATTTACTGAAACATAGTAAATATGTAGAGTATACCGATCAATCTAGAATCAACTATGTAAGATACAAAATAGTAAAGAAATGAATCATACACACATAACACATGGATTTTTAACGTGGAAACCCTGTTAAGGAAAAAAACACTAGGACCGATACCCCAAATCTTCACTCTTTTGAAGTGAGCCCTGTTAAGATCCAACCCTATTAAAGGTTACAAACATAATATTAGGTGTGACCTTGTTAGAGGATTTAGAAATACTTTGTCAACTAGTATCTGGTATCTAATGCTACCATCCTTGATCAAACTCTCTTGGTCTATCAACTAGTATCTAGTATCTAATGATGCCATCCTTGAACAAACTCTCTTGGTCTGTAAATAGGTATCGGGCATATACAATGCTACTTTTGTGATCAAACTTTTTTATACTCCTTGGGATGTATCTCAATTGAAAAAGACTTTTAAGTCCTACTCGGTTAAGAGGCTTATATGCTTCAATGGTTAAACTGAAACACTAATGAGATGTTCATACATAGAACTCAATTGTAGATTTTTAGATCTATTATAGGTCCATTACTTCACTAATCAATATAATCAAATATATACCTTTTCTCCACACTTTTTCTGGTCTGTGATGCTTGTCTTATTGTTCGTCGGTGTCTGCAGAATCTAGCTCTTTCATTAGTTTGTTGATCAGGACTGAAAAGAATACTTTCTTCTCGTTTATATTTTATTTATCATCTTTCCTCTTCTCTTGTTCACCCCACACACACAATTCATAATGAACTGAGTTTGTCTCTTATAGACATGATTCCTCTTTTCTTGGCTTTCTTGATCTTGGCGTGTTCAACAATCTTTGCCAACAGATTTAAAGAAAATATCTAGTCTGATCTCGTAGAGATCTTCTTTCCAATTAGACAAAGCAACTTTAAATTAGTTACATATCTCTGACTTTATCTGGATGATTAAAACAATGATAAGTATCTACTAACTCTATATTTAGCTTCTTGATAGGTAAGCATTTTGCCATTTTCTGAACTCTCTATTATGTCAGCCAACACTTCAGTTAGTCATCGGTGATAACTGATTGTTCCGTTGGTGTGGCTTCAGTTGTCATCGGGATCTCCATCCTTGTCTTCTCCGTCATGCAACACTAAAATTTTGTCCGTCGGGTTACTCTGTGTTTTTCTCGTTAGGCAACACTATAGCTCAACTCAGTGGTAATACTGTGCATTTCTTTGTCAGGAAACCACTGTGACTTTGTACTTTTACTTTGACCGTCGGGTGCACTCTGTCGGTGTATGTAGTCAATTAGTGAATACTTGACTTATATGCATTACTGATAGTATAGCCTTTGACTCATAAGTTCTTTGAAGTCTTTGGCAGTATTACAATGACCATACAAAATATATCAAGTTGACATCAATGACAATACAATACATTAATTGATTTAATGTCTTGAATGATCATCAACTTAACATCTTCAAACATTCAATCATCTACATGTCATCACATAATGATTCAACTCCAAGGATTGGTGTCTCACCATGTTTTGGTGTAATTGGTGTGTCAAGTGAAAACCAGTTACCTTGACCTATGGTACCCAGACCACCCCAACTTGGAAAACCCATTTTTTCTATAATATATGCCCCTTTGATATATTTTTCTTTCACGGACACATTGGCTCCAGTAAAACTTGAATAGACTGAAGTAGTTTTGGGAGTGGAATCAGTGGATGTGGGATCTGCATAAGCCCACTCATACTCATTATCTTCATAGTCATGTCATCATTGTGGTATGCTTTGGGTTGATGCTCCTTATTCCATAAATCACTAAATATTTGACGCTCTTCCATTTCAAAAAGATCTCCAGAGGTCTTTTTCTCGTCGAGATGCTTCCTCGTTTCCGAAAAAACAAAATTTTTGGTTTGAATCTAATTTCCATATTTATATTTATCTACTAGGTCTACTGGAATATATTTTCTTGATAGGTGAGAAACTTTCTAGTAGAAATTTTTGGATGTCTCGGGCTGCACTTTTCCTTTCTGTTTGTGCAATGCCATAGTTTGTGATGACAGTTCCTATATTGAAATAGTATTTTCAATGGGGTCTTTCTCCATCTCTTTTTTGACCTCATCTCAGGACTTCATGTTCTCATTCTCTCTAAGATTTGTTCCAATTATGTTGAGTGGATCATACTGGAAATGATTGTCAACATCAAAGTGAAAAATTGTAAAAAAAACCTATGACACTTTGAATCCTCTTCTCTCAAATGTGAACCCTCCAAATGAGAAAGGCAAGGAAGGAAATATCATTTTCTTTTTTTGACCATTAAATATTACATATGTTATCTTCATATTTCATTCATATTCCAATGCAATTACCCTCTTTGTCACATGTATTGGAAGTTCATAGGGTTCTACCGCTGAACCATAAAACCTTAACATAGTGTAGTCTTCTATGAAGTACCTATCAACCAATTGTATTTCACTTCTGATTTGAATACAATGTCTACAAGACACAGGAAATCTAGGCATTGGAGTGCCTATAATTTTATGATACATTGGAACCAACAAGAATTCTACAAAATGGTTGCAGTTCCTTTTTTTATCACTCATCCTTATCTCAGGTGTCATTCATATATTGGATAATGCACCTAACTTTGAAGCTTGTTTGTTTGAAATATTGCATTATGCTTTGCTAAAAGAAGATAGCACAAGTAGGTTGTGAATCTAAATGTCTTCTTTGAAGCTCTTTTAATCATTACTAATTGTTCTTGCATGCAATGAACAATGCACTCAATAAAATTATATCTTATTGGTTCTGATTCACAATGAATATGAAAAATCATTCAAGAATGATGACAACCACTTATTTGTTACTTTCCAATCTACAAAAAAATGCTAGAAAGGAAATACTATCCTAAACCTATTACACAAAAATATCATAATCATAAGGAACCTTATCATCTCGATCCAGACTAGAACTTCCTTATATTCCTCTGATATACAAATCTTTTTGTCTTGCATCTAATTTTTGATGATTCTCTACCACATTTTCCAGGTCAATGTGCACATTTGAGTTTTGTGCTTCAAACCCTAGGTCCAATAGTCTAGAAAATTTACTCTTGGTTATCAACAAAATTTCCTCCCTAGTATTTTTATTGATAATTTCTTTTCTATTTTCATCATAATTTTTGGTGCAGACCATGAGAATTTCTAGACAAGGGAATACTTGAGGTAACGCCATATGTGCCGATCCAGCAACCCATGGTAAAAATTTATTTTCCTTTGCCTTTACCTTGCTGTTAAATGGATAATATTTTGTCTCCTTCATTGTATTTTTTCCACTTATTTTCAAGTGCAAATCAAATTTCCATGATTCCCTTATTTCCATAGATAACAAGATCATAAATATCATGGAATTCATTAATGAAACCTGGTGTTTTAACTATTTATGGAAGTCTATTATCTTTCTCTCCTATCTTTTCCTTTTACTCATAATCTTAGTATTTGTTTCGGCCATTGTGGTATTCACTCATAGGAAAATTTAAATAATTATATATATCTACAATTACAGGTGTGAATCAAAATTTAACCCTCATTCTAGTTTTACAATCTAAACACTAAACCATGAGATTTTAAAAATTAAAAAAGGCAGGACGTAGGTGTTCAATATTTTACCTATAATTTGAATTTGTGCAGACTATAAGTGGGAAGAGAGATGATAGAATCAGTTTGATTCCTCAACCTAGAAACCATAACCCCTTTCAGAATCTCCATACTAGTTAGAACTCAAAAATGTAGATTGAAAACATAAAGGGAAAATTTTGTACATTTGTAACTCATGTTAAATTTTATTTATTCTTTATGAAGACTGATATATGATGTCACTATGAAACATGTCACTTAATCGTTTGACATTACATCTTCATCTAGAGACCCGAAATTGAGATTATTAGTATATTTATTGAATTTTTAGTTTTACTCCAATTTAGATTTTAATTATACATAGCTGAGTGTTAAATCATGACACGCGCCTTGTTTCCGGGTGATATTTCTAATAAGAGGTGATTGTTCCCTAAATTGATCTAAAATACACCTGAGTTCGTTGATCTATGCTCATCCAATGATCATTAGTAGTCATTGTTAGGTGTTGTGGGTCCTATTGATTTTTTCCTAGTCTGTAGTCACCTCACATGCCAGATAATCCAATGACACCAATACTGTGAGTGGACACATGTCACGATTCTAGATGAAGTTTGGAAAAAGGATTAGCATTCCCAAATTTGGCCCAAAATACACTTTAGTTCATTGATCTATGCTCATCCAACGGTCGTTGCTAGTTTCCATAAGGTTTCGCATGTCGCACTGATTTTTGCCTAGTTAGTAGTCACCTCACACGTGTCTCCATTCTGAAGAATTCCTACAAAAATGTATTTCTTCAAGAAACTAGGTATCAGATAAAACTTCAGCCATTGATCTATGATCAATCAATAGTATCGATTAATACATTTATATTGTACATTTATAAAATAATAGATTTAAGGTACGTGTCGACGGTATCCATACCATGTGCAATGATGATGGACAACTTAGCAACTAAAAAGGTGATATTAACTCGAAGAGACAATGCAATGATGACATTGGCCCTAGGGCCCACATGACACACATGAATCTCAAATATTTCCAACAAAATACATAGTTTACTCATAACCAACTAAAAATTAGCCAATAAAATAAAACAATTTTCAATGGGCGAATAAAATTTGCCAATACAATTGATTTTTTCCCTTCTAAAGAAAATAATTTGCATCAATAAATATATATATTTTCCCCCAAAAAATGTTTCATTTGCCCCGATATTATGGAATTTTAATATGATATGAAAATAATTGCCAATACAAATTAATTTTTTTCCTATTTTGAAAAACAAATCGCCCTCAATATGAAAATTTTCCCTCCAAAAAAATGTTGGATTTGCCAAAAATTTTAAAGTTTTTTTTTCCAAGGGGGTTTCTTAAAGTTATCCCTGGTGCTCTAGTTATCCTACTTGAAAACCCTCGACATATGAAAAATTACGAAAGGGATTGATATTTTCCTTTGTCATTCTTTGGTGGGAAGATACATATGCCTATTTAAAGGAGAGTAAACCATGGTGGAAAACATAGAATAAAACTTAAAGGAAAGAAAAATCATAGCAGATGATGGAGTGAAATAAAATTTCTCACATTGAATCCTTTTAAAGACCTAAAAAATGTGTCACTTGAAAGCATCATTAAAACCCACTGTGACTTCCCACAAGCCAAGATAGAGAAAATGGAAGGCCTTCTCTTTTTGACCACACATAAAATAAGACTAATGATGAAATGGGTTGGGGGCATGACATAAGAAATATTATGTGAAAGAAATGGAAATCATTTAAAATGATGAATTAATGAGATGATCTGCTAGAGAATTTTCTAGAGATTTTAGAAGATTATATCCACATTATTTGAGACTGGAGAAATAAAACCCATAGTAGAAGAAACTCATCCCACACATACGAGTGCACATATCATTCTTTGATAGGTGAGGAAACCATGGATGTTTGCCAAATATTTTTATATTGAATCAATATAATTTTCATGTGTCAAATATGCATGCACTCCAATTGAGGTTACAGACGACTCACTTCAATTATTTCCCAAAATATATTTAAATCATTAAAAAACTAAGAAGGAACCAAATACAATTAACTACAATTACATCCCTAAAAAAACCATTTCTTGATACAAAAAAAAAAGGGTGGTGTCATCAACTATTATGGAATAATGACATTTTTCAATATTCAAATTAGCATGTTAGCATGTTATGCATGTTATGCATATTAATCCATTAAATTTTAGCATCTCGTGATCCATGTTAGCATGTTATGCATATAAATCCATTAAATTTTTCCAACTGTATGTCCTCATCAAGAAAAGGCCATCAATAATTTTAGAAAACATAAAAATCAACATCTCAACAAGCCAATGAAATCTTCCGTATTAACATGCTATTTTTATCTTGATCTACTCTGAAAAATCAAATCCAAATCGTAAAAGACCATATCCCAATTAAGTACATTTTTAAAAGAAATTTAAATTCCAAATATTAGAGAGGTAGAGACTATCTAAGTTATGTTAACAATTTGTAATTCATGAAAGATATTAGTGTTTTTAATAGAAAATACTATTTGAGAATTATGACACTCCATTAAACCTTTATTATGAATTTTTTTTCTCTTCTCTAAAGATTTACTGCAAGATTTGTCAAAAGCAACTTGATTTTCTTTCCTATTATATTGCTTGAAAGAAAAAAAATTTGAAGCAAGAGAAGGTTTCATGCATGATCTAGAATAGATTCCAACTTGATTTGCTTCCCTATTATAGTGCTTGAAAGAAAAAAATTTGAAGCAAGAGAGAAGGTTTCATGCATGATCTATAATATATTTTAATCTCTAATTAGGAATCTATTTTGAGATAAGTATGTTAATCATGACATGAGAGCTAGTTTCTATCTAAATATTATTAATCTAAAGGGACTTTTCTTATTTTGCACAAATTGTACCTAGAAGAATCTTTAAAGCCCCAACTCCTAGAATTTTCCATTTACTATTTCTTAAGGGACATCCTACTCCAGAAGGGCCTAGGATTCCTTTAAAGGACATATCAAAATTATGGTTTATAAAGACTTCATCTGGAGGTTTGCACTTAACATCCTTTCTAATTAGATTGTTGGGGTTATTCTAAATAATACTTCCTTTAAAAGGAAAGGAAATGAGAGAAAAAAAATTGATAATGGAAGAATCCTTTGAGGTGAAGCAATAAGAAATATTATTTGATCTCTTAGTGTAGGATTTTACACACTTTGAAATTGAAGATTCAAGTTTTTCAATTAAAAATTGTTCTAATTTCTTTTATCTATGAGATAGTCTTATATTTATTACCACCAAAGGTTCCAAATTAAGATTGGTGGGGAATATTTCGTCTGGTTGCATAAAAATAATCTCTATGCAAGAGAGACTAGATTTCAAATAGTTGAATTAGAGAGTTAGGCAGTGGCAATGAAAATTGTAATTTCCTTTGCAGCCAATACCAACATGATTTTGCAAAAGGACTTGAGACTAAAAGACTATCAATAGTCTCAATTTCATGATTACACACAATGGAGGTTCCTAGTTATACCCAATATTGAAATTCTTGAACTTGTCAAGATCTCATTTTTTAATTCTAATAAAGAAGACACAAATATGTTTGGAAGAACTACTTCAATCCAACAAAACAAAAGAGAAAACTTGTAAATTAGTTGAGCATCCAATGCCAATGAAAGATATCCTTTCTTAGCTGTGTACTACCCTATTTTTGAAAGATCCCAAATGAGTGTATCTAATTTATTAGACAAATGGAGATATTTTACTTTCAGAATTGAACCTAACATATCTATCTATTGTGGTGGAATTGGGAGATTAGAAAAATATTTCCATTGATATGAAAATATATAATCTAACTAAGAAATGACAAGGTAATCTTTAACTAATGAACCTCAATAATTTTGTAAAACTTGTTTAGCTTCCGATAGAATTTGATTTGTAGAAAAAGGAAGGCTTTATCCCCTAAATGGATGACCCAAGAAAACTATGGAAGTATAAGTTCTTTAAATTTGACAATAAAATTCCACACATGTGGTCCTTTAGGAGGATTTGGCGTAGTAAAAATCCTCTCTAGAAGACCAGAATCCATATATTTGAACTTCATTTTTTGTGCCCATTTAGGATTTGACTTGCAATATATATTCCAAACTAATTTTGTACCCAAACTAAGATTTTTGTTTTTAAGACTGTCTATACCTAACCTTGTTTCCTATTTAGACTTGCGGATGTTTTCCCTAATAATTTAAGAGACAATTTAACTATATTGTGTAGATTGTTTTCCATAAAGAGTTTCACATCATTTTCCCATTTTTCCCTCAATCCCTTTAGGTTCTTGTAATACTAACATAACCTAGTTAGGAATGGATCTCAAAAATTACTTTATAATTAAGATCCTTCCTACTAAGGAGATACATTTAGCTTTCCAAGGGGATATTACATTTGATATTAAAGGCATAATATGTGACCAATACGATACTTTTCTAGCTCCTTAAAAGAATGGGAGTCCCAAATGTTTGTAGGGTAATAAATGTTGCTTAATACCCCCAAAAAACTTAAGATGTGTGGAAAACATCACAAGGGTATCAAACAAAAAGATCATTGACATTGAAGCATTCAAATTTTTCTTTAAAATTTGACAATATATATCTAATACACTATTTATAGCCTTAGCCTCTGAAAATGAAGAGTTCCAGAATAATAAGGTATTATATAAAAATAATATATAGGTGGTGGAATTAGTAGAATTTATAATTTGAGTACCTTTCTATAGGCATTGTTCGTAGTGATGAAAAATGAGTTTGATAAGACCTTCAAATAAGACTATAGGGGTTGTATTATGGCTCAGAATGTGACCCACATGTTTCCCAAAACTATGGTGGAGAAAGCCCTCATGGTTCAGCATAAAGGGGATTTCTATCTTCACAATAATATTAAACTGCTCTAGGCCAAAATTCTTAAGGCCATCATGCAATATTTTACCTTGGAAGGTCGTTATACTAGAGTCTATAATTCTCATTTTATGCTCATTAATCCCTTTCGACACAATAGGAAAATTTGTTTACCTTTCCTACTTTTAAAGTATTTGGGCACGAGTATTATGGAAAATAGGAGAAGCCCTGATAAACCCATCTTGCATGATGGTCTAATTCTTCTTATTCATGACTATGCTAAATTTAAGCTACAGGAAAGCATCCCGGTGCCTGTAAAGGAGAAAGATAAAAAAGTTAAAAGAGCTCTTATGGATGTGAAAAATACCTAGAAAGAAAAAACATAAGGAAAACCCCAAAATTGATAAAGTCAAAGTTGTCCAAATCCTCACAGAGGAAAAATGGATGGACACTAATGATGATGTGGAAGGGTAAGAGGGTGACAATTCTAAGAGTGAATCATCCAATCAAAGCAAAATGGGTCAAGACCGTGTTGAGGAATCCCTAGATGACTCCTGAGAAATTGAAAGTGATTATATGGTGCAAGAGCACTTAGGGTTAAATGCCCTTAGAAACATTTTGGATTTGTTTAAACTAGTTTTTGAGGTGTTTGTTCATTCACTCTTGTAATGACCAAGTGAAAAATGGGTCAAATTGGTGAATAAACACCCTAGTTTCTTAAGTGTATGTTTTTATGTTAATTTTGTGTTGAAGAGGTAGATTATAAGCCTCTATAAATCCAACCAAGGCATTAGGAACCTTAGATAATTTTCTTGTTATGTACTGAAGTGCTCAACATTTATTGTTGTTCTTAGTATTGATGCTCGGTACTAATTCTCGATAAATTTAGTTACAACGGCCTAGGAAAAGCGGCTTTTATCATTAGTGGATAGTATGGTCAGTTGTAACGGTTCTTGAAAAGATTCTTTCAACTTGAGTGGGTAGTTACATCTGTTCTAATAATGGGAATATTGTTTAAAAGATCTCCCAAGCCTTCATTTTGGGAGGAAGGTTGATAGAGGTTGATAGTCGTGGAAAGAGTTGGATTTGTTTGTATCTTTTTCTTATTTTCCAGTTAATGAAAAGTGGCAGGTTGTGTGTTTAGTTATTTTTGTTTACTCTATGTACAAGTAGTTTAATCTTTTGGTTTTCATTTAGGAAGTTGTAAGTTCTTGGCCCACTCTGGGTTGTAAATATTGAATGGCTCCTCAAGGTTCTTGAATCCATGGTGAGAACCATGTTCCTGGAAGGAATTTGAGAGGAGTGCATGTACATGGTTTTCTTTTTGGTTTTGTTAGGAGAAGTGACATTCACAATTTTGGAGTTCTTACCCTAGGCAAGCTCGGTAATATTTCGACTAGGGAAGAAATTGAGAAAGATTTTATGAATGCATTGGCTAAATGAGTTAGTTTAGTTTGAATGAATCTACCCTTGTAGGTTCATCGAGTGTGGAAGAATAAATTTTTGATGGGAACTGGGTCTTGAGAAGGAGGTGAATTTCTTAGTGAATTACTTCAAATTAGGGTTTGACAGTACCCTAGGAGGTCTAGGAGAGAGACCTTAGACTAGATTCAGGTTGACTCTAGGAAGGAGGATCTTGAGTTCCCATCATATTGGTATCAGAGCCTAAAGATATGGCTTGTATTGTTTGGGTGTTATCTTCAGAAGATTTTATAGATTTATTCAAAATGGTGACCAATACTTAGTTGGCAAAGGATGTAGAAGAGAAGAGAGAGGAGAATAGACTTCCTGAAGGAACAGTTGGAAAAAATGGAAACTAAGTTAGAAGAAGTACATCTTAGGACTAGAGAAGTCAGTGAACTAATGAGAGAAGGTGACAGAAAGGGTAAGTTAGTGGCCGAGGAAGACATAATACTACAGCCAGACCCTATGCTTCAAGAAGAGCCATTCTTGAGAGCTTTGAAAGAAATGAGTGGTAATTCCTTGGTGTAGACCTTATGGAAAGACATGTTGTCAATTAGTGCTAAAACACTTAGTCACTTATATGATTACAGTGTTGACCGAGCCAGCAGCTTGAAGTGTAACCTGAGTAGTTACAGTTTCGATAGAGAAGATAGTGGAAAAAGTATCATCTAAGTCACAAGTGTTACCTAAGTTGAGTTACCAGCTCTGAGTGACCAATGTGACCCGAGCACCTAGTGTAGCCCGAGTACTAGATATTACCAGTTCACTATGTTTCTCGAGTGTCAGCATATTTCATGAGTGTCAGTATATCACTCGAGTGGATTACTGGACCCGAGTATCAGTATTGGTCTGACTTAGTTCTTATTGTTGGATATTAATTTATATCATGGAAGGTGACTTGTGTAAGTAATTTATTTAGATAAGATATATATATATATATAAGGAATTTTCTTTATCCAATTGTGTAAGTAGTAGTAGAAGAAGTAAGATATGTGAATATGAAGTGGTAGATTGATTAGAAGGCTACATCAGTGTAAAGGAATAGTAGAGAATCATCTATCACATTCAGGTGATCAGTATTATCTCAAAGGATCTCATTCAACAAATTAGAGTTGCATAGAAAATCATCCACTAGTTCATCCTAACAAGTGTATCAACAAAATCCTTTAATTGGGTGGACTTAACAATCCTTTTCAAACCTATTAACAGAGTTGCATACTTAATTGTATAGTACAAATCCATTCAGAAGGTGGACCTAATAGTCCTTATTTCTTCTAACAGGGC
Source organism: Thuja plicata (assembly GCA_018584345.1). Lineage (NCBI taxonomy): Eukaryota > Viridiplantae > Streptophyta > Pinopsida > Cupressales > Cupressaceae > Thuja > Thuja plicata. Next base: position 114,011 of record MU227481.1, read on the forward strand.
AGGCAATCAGAAGTGGTCTATTGTAAGTTTTAATAGGGTAAATTTATATTGCAGTACTAAATCTTGTGGGTACCATCCCCACCCTAGTTTTACTTTCTATTTGGAAGGTTTCTGGGTAACCAAATATTGTTTCAAGTGTTGTGGATGTTTATTTCTTTTTTGTTTCATGCATGCAATTAGATTAGACAATCTAACAAAGGATAAAAGAGAGAAATTTTTATTGGTTCCTAATTCACCCCCCTTCTCAGTCACCTAGCCTCAATGTATTTCCAACAATTGGTATTAGAGAAAAAGGTTCTCTTGTAAGAATTCTAACAGCTTGAGCAAATATCAGAGGTAATGGAAATATACAGACTAGAGAAAGCCATTGAAAATGAAAAGCTAGATCTACAAGTGGCCATGGATAAAATCACAAAACTCAAGGAGCATCTCTCTCATTCCCTGAAAAGAAGAAAAGATTTAGCAGTGCAAATAAATGATACAAATTACATAGAAGAAAAAATTGAAGACCTATGCAAAGAAATAAGTTTTAAAGAAGCTGATGTAGCCATTGAAGACCTACTTGCAAAGAATCTCAATTTACATGAAGAAGTTAGAAACTTGAAGAGAGAACAAGAAATTCATTTAGTAAGTATATGTGAAGTCATGGAACAAAAGAACCAAGTAGAAAATGACAGAGAAATGGCACAAGAGGAAAAAAGATTTCTAAGTATAATACTAGAGGAAAAAGAAAATGAAATCCATCATTTATCACTTCAGCAAAAAGATATGATAAATCAACTCAATAATTCAAATTAAGAAGTCATCAATCTAAGGACTGAAAATGAAAGACTACAGAATGATCTCAATATTGAAAAACAAACCAATGAAAGTATGATGAATTCACAAGTAAGCATGGATCATTTGTGAGAATTCAGACATCATGGACATACTGGATTAGGTTATACTGAACAAGGTGAATCCTCACAAAAAGGAGCTCAAAAGAACAACAAACCTACATGTAATCATTATGGTAAGTTAGGGCACACATCAAATACGTTTTGGATCAATGGAAAGTCAAAGTTTAATGGAAAATGATTTAGGTGCAACAAACATGGACATAGGGCAATTGAATGCACTATGAGAGCTAAGTTTAAAGGAAAATGTTTCAATTATAATAAACAAGGTCACAAGTCTTCCGAGTGCAAAACTAAGAAATGGAACTCTATTGAACAACTACCTAAAGTAATTTTTGGTTGGGATTAAAACACATGGAGAAGATGTTATCATTGTGGTGAGTATGGGCACATTAGTGCAAATTGTGCAAAGTCTCATCTCAGAAAGAGGAATCCTACTAAGATAAGTTATGTGTGTAAACAATTCAGTCATCTAAGCAAAAATTGCATGAACAGAGAAAAAGTGGATACTAGTTGTTGGTTGTATTTCCTGTTTTGACAGTTTCCCTGGTTCCTTGTCCTGCTCTCTGAGTTCTGATGTGCTCAAAACAGCTATCTCTTGTTCATTTTTGCCTTACCTCTGTCAAGTTTCAGGTTTTCAAGTCTTAACCTAGCTCATTATGCAAAAAACCCTGAAAACCCTAGGCTATCCAAGTGTTAAATGATGAATTTAAACCCTAGGTCATGTCTTATGTTTTGAAGTTACTTTTTCATTCACTTAAGGCATGTATTTTATTTAAATTTGCCTCATCACGTTACTCCAGCCGAATATTCCTTAGCTCTTCTCGACTTGGTGTTTTCCTTGTGTCGCAAGGTCTCATTCAAAATCATAATATTTCTTTAGTGTTACGAGACTCAGTGATTTCTTTATGTCAGGTAGTCGCAAGATAGTTATGTCATAAGGCTTTATGTAAATGGGACACATTGCTTAGTCAGGTGATCACGGAAGATTTTTAACATTCATGAAAGTGTCTTTAGACTTCGCGATTACTTCATGTCGTGTTATCGCCAAATTAAGCCAAAGCTAATAGTTAAGTCAGGCCTTCAGTCGCATGGTCTTGAAATGAAACGGCGGTTAAGAGATTTTAACCAAGACTTCGCGAGTGACCGTTTGAAGTTTGCACTAATGTTTAGTCAGGATGTCGCCAGAGCAAGATGACGACTCAGTCCCCCAGTATGCAGTAAGTGAACCAATGATCAAGTGACATGTGTCATATGACGGGTGGACGTTTAAAGGATTATTGCATTGTCGCGAGAAGGAGAAAATGGATTCAGCGACTTTGAGACTAAGGTGCTTTGCCTTCTGTCGCGATGTCTAGAAATGATTTAAGGGCATGTAAGAAACATTGAGCGATTAAGCGACAGCCGTCAGATGAAAGAATCAGAAGATCCAATGATGGTCGCATAGTCTGAAAAGAAAAGTGCCCCAGGGGAAAAGACCTCTCGACTTGGCGATTAGGGTATGTCGCACAGTTGTCAGAAGTTAAAAGGGGGTGCTTATAACATGTTAAGGTAAACTTGAATGCTCAGGGCTTATATCTCCTGACTGGGCGACTAGGCATTGTCACAAAGTCTTGAAACAGAAATTAAACACTCAACGACAGGGAGATAACCATAAAGGTTTCGAGTCTCAGAAAGAATGGTGAGTTACTGTTAACAGTGCGTGACTATGATTTCAGTTATGTCACATGATCGCTAGATGATCACTTGGGTCAGCCAAAGTTAAGAAAGCACATTGTTTCCAAGTATTGAGATGGAACCATGGTTAATAACAAAGGCCCGTGTCAAAGAGACTTAATGAAGTCGCGCAGTTGCCTGATTACAAGATCTAAGAAACGACAGCAGTTTTTTGATGTGACAGAGTAAATCTCCCGGCAACCAAACACAGGCTCATATTTTGATTACTGTGCAAAAAGAGTAGCTGAGATTTGAGATAGACAACGAATTAGAATGTGACATGTCAGCTATCTTAAACATTATATGATTCCTCCGAGGATTCATTTTTGAAAATTTGATTTTCTGTCAAGCTCAGCAACTATGGCTAGGTTTTTCAAGTTCACAGCATGTTGAATTAATGGCAGAACTGATGTTTCTGAATTATGAGTTGTGTACTCTGAATGACGGCTATAAGGAGTTGATAGTGCATTCATTCTCATTCACCGTGCTTTTAGTTTTCAGAGCCAAGTTGCTAATTTTCAGAAGAGTGATATTTTGCGCAGTTTGCAGTATATCCAAAGTTGATTAGAGATTTCTAAATTGTAGGAGATTGTGCTTAGAATAGTCAGCTGATTTTTGAGATAGATTTGTTTCAATATCGGTAAGGAAAAAGAGATTCAGGGTGTTGCAAGGATGAGCAGAGCTATGAGTGTTGCTTCAAAAAGTGGAGGGAGTGGAGAGGAACAGAAAGGAAAAGCAAGTTTCTCTGATGATTTTCTCTGTCTCCTACTAGGTTCAACACAAAATAAGAAGGCCGATGCTAATGTTCTCCTGGATGAGTACAAGAACATTCGAGATGCTGTGACCCCGGGCACAACAGGTTTCTCCCTTTTCAATTACTTCTATAAAAATTTTGATAAGCCCATTCCAGTTTCAAACCCTTGGACATGTGGTCTTGCTAGGTTGCTTGTTCCTGATGTTTTCTTAGATGTAGACCTATTTCTAGACCTAGCAAATCACTATGATTCCTTGACAAAGACCATCAAAAGGGATGATGGCACTGCCTTGCTAATTTTAAACATGAACTCATTCATGCAAGCCTTTGGCTTATTCAGCACCATGTCTACTAAAATTGACATGACAAAGTAGGAGAAGAGATATAGTTCCAAGCCTGGTATTGCAAAAGGCTTATTGCAGAAGCATATGTTA
>MU227481.1:126441-139359 GCA_018584345.1 Thuja plicata
CATATGAGGACTTGAAGGCATATAGAGAGGACCTTTTTCAACATGAAATTCCTTTGAAATCAGATGTCAAGCCATTTAGACAGAAACAAAGGCCCATTAACCCCTTGTTGGCTCCCAAAATGTAGCAGGAATTGATGAAACTCAAGGATGTTGGGATAATCCAACCTATTAGACATTCAACATGGGTATCAAATCTAGTGCTAGTTAGAAAGAAGAATGGTAACATCAGATTATGTGTTGATTTCAGAAATCTCAATATTGCTTCATTGAAAGATAATTATTCACTGCCTAATATGGAAGCAATGTTGCATAAGGTGACTGGTTGTGAATTACTGTCAATGATGGATGGTTTTTCAAGTTACAACCAGGTCCTAGTCAAAGAGTCAGAGCAATATAAGACTGCATTTACTACTCCTTGGGGAACATATGTTTATATCAGAATGCATTTTGGTCTAATAAATGCAGGTGCAACTTTTCAGAGAGCCATCGATGTTGCTTTCAAAGAGTTTATTGATTTGTTCATGGTTGTTTACCAAGATGACTTAACTGCATATTCTAAAAGGGCTAATGATCATTGTGATCATTTGGGTAAAATTTTTAATAAAGCATTAGAATATGGTGTTTCATTAAACCCTAAGAAATGCCACTTTGCAGTTAAGGAGGGAAAATTGCTTGGACATATAGTGTCTAGAGAAGGGGTAAGAATAGACCCTGAAAAGGTGGAAGCAATTCAGAAAGTAGTTGCTCCAAAAAACTTAAAAAGTGTACAATCTTTCTTAGGAAAGATTAATTTTGTCAGAAGATTTGTAGCCAATTTTATTGAAATTGTCAGGCCCATTGTGAAGTTGTTGAAAAGGGATACTAAGTTTGTTTGGAATGATGAGGCTCAACAAGCTTTTGAAAGGATAAAGAAGGTAGTGAAGGAAACTCCAGTTTTGAAATCTCCAGATTACACTAAGCCTTTTTCCTTGTTTTCATTTGCATCATTTCATACAATTGTTGCAATTTTTCTTCAAAAAGATGAGCAAGGATTTGAACATCCCATAGCCTTTTATAGTAAATCCTTGCAAGCTGCAAAACTTAACTATGAAATAATGGAAAAACAAGCTTATGCATTGGTAAAGGCTGTGAAGTCTTTTAGACCCTACTTGGTGTGTGCTAAGGTGTAGGCCTATGTTCCACATTTAGCAGTTAAAGATATTCTTACCCAGTCAGAGGTTACTGGTAAGAGGTGCAAGTGGATTACAAGAATTCAAGAGTTCAATATGGAAATCAATATCACTAAATTGGTAAGAGGTCAAGGCTTGGAAAAGATAATGACAGAGGAGAACCTGGATTTAGTGCAATCAAATCAAATAGAGGCACATGATCAAGCCATTACTAGTATAGAGAGGCAACCCTATTACACTGATATTGTCTTCTTCCTCAAAAATGCTAAATGTCCTGATCATCTGTCTGATAATCAGAGAGGAGTTTGAAGTTGCAAGCTCAAAGATATGTTTTGATTCAAGGAGATTTATTTTGGAAAGATAAGAATGGTGTTCTATTTATATTCCTTGACAAACATCAAGCTGAGAAAGTCCTAATTGAGATGCATGAAGGACAGTGTGGAGGTCACTTTTCTGCTAAGACCACTGCCCATAAGATTTTGAGGGCAGGATATTATTGGCCTACTTTGTTCAAAGATACCTATACACATGTTAGGAAATGTGAACCATGTTAGAGGTTCTCCAATAAATTGAAATTTGTAGGTGCTCTATTTCTTAACCCGATAAGTACTGACGCTCCTTTTGCTGTATGGGGCATTGATTTTATTGGTGAATTTCAAGAAAAGTCTAGTGCAGGGCACAGTTGGATTTTAGTTGCCACATATTAATTTACTAAATGGATTGAGGCTATCCCTACAAGGAAAGAAACTAGTAAGGTGGTTACTAAATTTCTGTTAGACAACATTTTGACCAGATTTGGAGTGCCTAGTAAATTAATAATGGACAATGCTATGAGTTTCAGATCAGAAGAAATGACAAGATTCTGTGAGCAGTATGGGATTACAATATCATATTCATCCCCATATCATCCACAGGCTAATGCACAAGCTGAGTCTAGAAATAAAAGCATATTGAAGATATTGAAGAGAACTCTGGAACAAGACAAGAGGACATGGCACACAAAACTAAGATTAGTTGTTTGGGCTGATAGGATAACACTTAAGAAGGCAACTGGTCAATCACCTTTTGAGTTGGTGTATGGTTTACAAGCGAGATTTCCTATTAACAATTTATTGCCCATTTTCCAATACATACAAGAGGAACATTTAGATGTCTTTGACAATATGCAGAACAGAATGATGTAGTTGAATGAATTGGATGAAATAAGGAGAAATAGTCAGAGAGAAAATGTGAAGCTACAGCAAATAATGAAATATCTTTTTGACAGGAGGGCTACTGAGAGAAAGTTCCAAATTGATGATTTAGTTCTCCAATGGAATGAAAGGGAAGAGGATAAAGGAAAGCATAAGAAGTTTGAGTCTTTATGGCTAGGACCGTTCATTATTTCTGAAAAATTTGGCAAAAAACATACTTGTTGAAGAATATGGAAGGAGATCTCTTTGAGTTGCCTGTGCATGGGCAGTTTTTGAAGCCCTTCATTGAGTAAAGGTTCAAAGTGCACAAGTAAGTTTGTATTATATTCTCCTTTCCTTGTCCCTTGTTATAAATTCTATACATATTTCCCTTTCTGCTTTAGGGTTTTGCTCCATGAAAGGTGGTCTGCAACCAGAGATTCTGTGGTTCTTTGTCATAAACCTTATTTAGCCAATCTGCATCAGAGCCACTGTTGGTTGTATTTCCTGCTTTGGCAGTTTTCCTGGTTCCTTGTCCTGCTCTCTGAGTTCTAATGTGCTCAAAACAGCTATCTCTTGTTCATTTTTGCCTTACCTCTGTCAAGTTTTAGGTTTTCAAGTATTAACCTAGCTCATTATGCAAAAAACCCTGAAAACCCTAGGCTATCCAAGTGTTAAACAATGAATTTAAACCCTAGGTCATGTCTTATGTTTTGAAGTTACTTTTTCATTCACTTAAGGCATGTGTTTTATTTAAAGTCACCTCGTCACGTTACTCCAGCCGAATATTCCTTAGCTCTTCCCGACTTGGCATTTTCCTTGTGTCGCAAGGTCTCATTCAAAATCAGAATATTCCTTCAGTGTTATGAGACTCAGTGATTTCTTTATGTCGGGTAGTCGCAAGATAGTTATGTCATAAGGCTTTATGTAAATGGGACCCACTGCTTAGTCTGGTGATCACGGAAGATTTTTAACAGTCATGGAAGTGTCTTCAGACTTCGCGATTACTTCATGTCGTGTTATCGCCAAATCAAGCCAAAGCTAACAGTTAAGTCAGGCCTTCAGTCGCATGGTCTTGAAATGAAACGATGGTTAAGAGATTTTAACCAAGACTTCACGACTGACCATTTGAAGTTTGCAGTAATGTTTAGTCAGGATGTCACCAGAGAAAGATGATGACTCAGTCCCCCAGTATGTAGTAAGTGAACCAATGATCAAGTGACATGTGTCATATGATGGGTGGACATTTAAAGGATTATTGCATGGTCGTGAGAAGGAGAAAATAGATTCAGTGACTTTGAGACTAAGGTGCTTTGCCTTATGTCGCGATGTCTGGAAATGATTTAAGGGAATGTAAGAAACATTGAGCGATTAAGAGACGACCATCAGATGAAAGAATCAGAAGATCCAACGATGGTCGCGTAGTCTGAAAAGAAAAGTGCCCCAGGGAAAAAGACCTCCTGACTTGGAAATTAGGGTATGTCGCGCAGTCGTCAGAAGTTAAAAGGGGACGCTTATAACATGTTAAGGTAAAGTTGAATTCTCAGGGCTTATATCTCCCGACTAGGTGACTAGGCATTGTCACGAAGTCTTAAAACAGAAATTAAACACTCAGCGACAGGGAGATAACCGTAAAGGTTAATGGTAGCAGTTAGTCGCGAGGTCTCAGAAAGAATGGTGAGTTACTGTTAACTGTGTGTGACTATGATTTTAGTTATGTCACATGATCTCCAGATGATCACTTGGGTCAGCCAAAGTTTAGAAAGTACATTGTCGCCAAGTCTTGAGATGGAACCATGGTTAATAATAGAGGCCTGCGATAAAGAGACGTAATGCAGTTTTGCAGTCACCTGATTACAAGATCTAAGAAACGGCGGCAGTTTTTTGATGTGATAGAGTAAATCTCCTGACAACCAATCACGGGCTTGTATTTTGATTACTGTGCAAAAAGAGTAGCTGAGATGTGAGACAGACAATGAATTAGAATGTGACATCTCAGCTATCTTAAATGTTATATGATTGCTCCGAGGATTCATTTTTGAAAATTTGATTTTCTATCAAGCTCAGCAACTACGGCTAGGTTTTTCAAGTTCACAGCATGTCAAATTAATGGCAGAACTGATGTTTCTAAATTATGAGCTGTTTACTTTGAATGATGGCTATAAGGAGTTGATAGTGCATTCATTCTCATTCACCATGCTTTCATTTTTCAGAACCAATTTGCTGATTTTTAGAAGAGTGATATTTTGCACAGTTTGCAATATATCCAAAGTTGATCAGAGAGTTCTAAATTGCAGGAGATTGTGCTCAGAACAGTCAGCTGATTTTTGAGATAGATTTGTTTCAATATCGGTAAGGAAAAAGAGATTCAGGGTGTTGCAAGGATGAGTAGAGCTGTGAGTGTTGCTTCAACAAGTGGAGGGAGTGGAGAGGAACAGAAAGGAAAAGCAAGTTTCTCTGATGAGTTTCTCCATCTCCTGCCAGGTTCAACACAGAATAAGAATCCTTATGCTAATGTTCTCCTGGATGAGTACAAGGACATTTGAGATGCTGTGACCCCGGGCACAACAGGTTTCTCCCTTTTTAATTACTTCTATAAAAATTCTGATAAGCCCATCCCAGTTTCAAACCCTTGGACATGTGGTCTTGCTAGGTTTCTTGTTCCTGATGTTTTCTTAGATGTAGACCTATTTCTAGACCTAGCAAATCACTATGATGCCTTGACAAAGATCATCAAAAGGGATGATGGCACTGCCCTGCTAATTTTAAACAGGAACTCATTCATGCAAGCCTTTGGCTTATTTAGCACCATGTCTACTAAAATTGACATGACAAAGCAGTAGAAGAGATATAGTTCCAAGCTTGGTATTGCAAAAGGCTTATTGCAGAAGCATATGTTAAAAGAATTGAAAAATTACTTAGGTCCTATGGTTGAGCCGTATCCATATTATTATAAGGACCTACACTTCTATATTAAGTATAATGCTTATGCCCTGTGTAGAGTACTAGGGATAGATGGAGATGTAGAGAGAATCAGTGTTGGCACCTTAATGATGGTACTAGACTTGCAAGAGGTGCATTCAAGCACTAGCTATGATTACATACAGCATATAATTGATTAAATGCATGAGGATTTTGTTGCAACCCACAAGAGATTAACGAACCCCAAGGAGAAGGAGCCTAAGTTTTTGCATTATTCAGTCCTACTGCACCTTCTCTTATATTTCAATTTGGTAATCATGGATGTGCATAACTTGTCTCCTCAAAGATTCTATTAGACAGCACCAAATCCTATCCAGTTTTGGGTCAGGGTTTGGAATTACACTTCTAGGGAATGTGACTTCTGTGCTTTCCAAAATTGGATTGTGTATCCAATTGTGCAGAGTTTGGGGACAAGCAGGACTACAGTCCCATTAAAGATCATACAATTGCTCAGGCCCTGTGAGTATTCACATAATTGGCCTGGAAATCATAACTGGGGTGATTTCTTCTTGGAGGAGAATTTCACCATTATCAGAGTATATGGGTGCATTCACGCACCTCATTTGTTACCTTATCATGTGCATGTGAGAGTAGCTGCTATGGAATTCATTTGGTAGCTGATGCTAAAAGATAATGAGCACTTTGCACCGCATAAAAAGGGGACTATGACGCCTAGGAAATTTAAGATTTCCAACTTTACAATTGGCAAGAATGCTATTGATGAAGTGGGTCAGTGGTCGGAGAAGTACAGAATGGGGGCAGCCCCTTATAGGTACATTGACCCAGAGGGCTTCATGGTAGGGGTTAAGAAACTGTATACTCCTACCATCCCTGATACCAATGTTCATTGTGAATGCATAGAAGAAGATTCAACAAGAAACATCTTGGATGAAGATGAAATTCATATGAGAAGACTGAGAATCCAGGAGTTTTTGAAGCTACAAACACAAATAAAAAGAAATGGGTTGTCCTTTGGGGGTTTTTACCCTGATCTCCCATATTTTGATAGGATTAAGGCCATGATAGAAAACTACTATGTGCTTGTAGAGAAATTGGATATAGTCCTAGATAAAAAAGGTGCCCAGTCACCTGAACACTCAGAATTAGAAGATGAGAGTGGTGATGATAGTAATTATGCACGTCCTCCCCTAAATCCTCCACCACAGCAAGCCTCAGAGCAAGAAATGGCTGAGATCCCATAGTTGCAGGGAGCAGAAGGAAACATTATGGATCTAACAGTTGCTACCTAGCCTGATGGTATAGAGGACCCTGCTGCAAAGAGGCAGAAATTGGAGTTAGGGTAGCCTTCAGTGGAAGGACAAAGTAAGAAAAAGGATAAAACTAAGGCCTTAGTACCTGGCACCAGGTTATATGATCATAACTTGAGAAAATCAATTAGGAAAGGCAAGAAGCAACGGCCTGACTTAGAAGATGAAGTTGAGGTACCACTCAAGGCCTGTGTTGATGAAAGATTGCTTCATCAGAAAAAATTCCTAGATGATGACAGTTTTATAAAAACAGAGGAGTTTAAAGACTTCCTAAGGTGGCACAAATAAGAGCAAATAAGGTCCCAATTAACTATGGATGGAAAAGAAACAATTACAAATGAATCCCTAGTGGACTTACAAAACTATGATCCTGAAAATGAGGATATCTCTCCTGAGGATGCCAGGAAAATGGTGCTAGGAAGTGGGATATTATTTGCTGAAGGATGGGATTTAGCATCTGCATTCATTATAGATCAAATCAGAAAGCAGCTAGATCTTAAAATGGCAAGTGAGGTCCAGGTAGGAGAAATGATAAAAGGATTTGGGTATAGCGCAAAGTCTCAGGCCTTTGCAATGTGGAGCTTAAGCCCAAAAGACCAGAAGCCCCAATTAGTGAATATTCAAGAAAATATGGTGGGGAATCAGATGGTGTGGTCTATACAAAATACAGGGGACTTAGATATCTCCCAAATTATGACACACTGGGCTCAATTGAATGAGGAAAAGACAAAACAATTATCTGAAAGGTATACTACTATGTTGGAAGAAACAAGTGCACTGTCTAAGGATAGAGACATGTGCCACATACAACTATACCAGTGGGATTAGTTGATCAAAACACTGACAGATGAATTGGAAGAAAAGCGTGAGGTAGTGTATGTGCCTGCACAACCACCACCAATGTAGATTGAAGATAATCCTAAGTCAGAAGAGGCTATGGATCAAAAGGTGGATGAAGAAAAAAGAAATGCAATAGCTTTGAAGACATTGAAAGGCATACTACAACATAGAATTGAGATTATAAAAGACAAGGTTGATGTTGTGGTCAATACATATAATAAGTTGCCAGTATTGCATACTGAGGTAATGGGGTACCTTGCCATTCTAAACCTTTACTTCACAAAGTGGTCTGCTAGGGCAAATTTGTTTGAGAAATTGTCATCTTTACAGGACATAAGACCAGATTTTCCTCCAATAGTCACAAAAGTTGAAGATGAGATCAAAAGAGTTAACATTGCTCTCTCATTCTTCAAAGGAAAATTGAATCAGATAGAGGTTAAATTGAGCCTCTTTTCAAGTGATTTCAATTGGTTTGTTCCTTCCCTAAAGGGAGATGATGACCAAGTAAAGGCTATAGATGCCTAGAAGAGTGAGTTTGACACCAAGATGCCTAGTGAAGAGGCTTTTCTTTTAGGAACAGAGGTTGATATAGAGGGATTCAATAAGATATTAGATGAGGCCTTTAAAGTAGAGACTGATATCAAAAATTTCCTACTTGATGTCAAGAAAATCACTGATGTAAGATGGGACAGGCAAAAGGTGCAGGTACATAGTACTCAGGACTTCAAGTGGCCATCAGATGATGAAGTAAAGGCTTGGGAAGCCATGACTACACCAAAGAAAAAGAATCCTATAGTTGAAGAAGAAATTTTGGACGATGAGTAAGGTGAACATTTGGTGCTACACTGTTCAAAGACAAGAGGGACAATTATTACAAAAGGAGAATGTAGGTGAGTAGGTGAGCACAAATATCTGGACTTAGCATAAATATTACCAGCTACCATCTACAAATCTGATTGCAGTCGCCAGATCGGGAGAAGAATAAGAAATATCTATTTATACCGTTTTGACTCAGTCCTTTCACCACTTCTTCTCTCTCTTTCTTTTGTCTCTCTTGTAACTTTAGGGTTAGGTTTTCAAGTGACCATCCGAAGCTTGTTGCATCCTTAAGGAATTCCAAGATGCTCAAAAACCTATTTATAGCATAAGAGTTGTATTTTTTAAGGGTCTTTGATGTTGGAACATTTTGGAAAGGAGATAATATATCATAGAATTCAGATATTCTGGTTTCTGTCTATCTTTTGAAGCTGTATAATCTTTCATGTATGGAAAGCTGGATCATATAAATAATATACGGTGCAATTTTACTCTCCTCGATTTCCATCTCTTTATTCTTTGTGTATGCTCTTCTATGTTAATTTTACAAGGTATTCTGAAACATTCTGGTTATAAGGTAACTATTTGATTACTTGCAAGTTTCTTTTAAGGAAAGAACTAAGTTTTGTAAGTAGTTTCAGGGAGCATACTACTTTGATTAAGGATTTGATACAATAGATTTGAGGTGACAGAGTAACTTGTAAGGCAACTTACCTAAATTGTATGTGGGTTGTAAGGTAATCTGCTGTATTTTGTTTCTATGAGATCTTATCTTATTTTGACTCTATAGCCCAAAGGATAGGCACTAGTTCAGAAAGCAGTCTGATAATCTATCTTTGTCTAAGTTATTCCAATATATCAAAACCAATTCAATCAAAAACACTTTGTTACTAAGAACAGATAAACTAAACTTGTTAAGGACCTATGTCAGTAGGACAGTGTCCATTATAGTGATTCCTTGGAGAGTGAATCAGCTAGGTTATCCCTCCTATAAAGAAAATGAAGAAGGATGAAAATCCTTGTATCACTGGTTCTTGTTATCCTTACAACTATGGTTTGTATGGTTAAATCTTGCATCCGGTTATGCTTGATCATTTGCAAGGTGATTTATAAATTGGTTTAACAAAGGAACATAGAAAATTAGTGTCCACATTAGTACATACTATGTAAACAACAATAATAAAAGGTAAAACCTGCCTAAGTATATGTGGAGCTCAAAAATGAAGAAGGACCTTATCCAGTCCTTAGCAATTAGGCTTTTCTTGTCTCTGAATCAGTATTAGAAGGCATGGTGTTCAAGTATTCATTTCAAGCACTGTGATTCATACAAGAAAAATCCCTAACACTAGTTTTGAGAAAGGCAAATAAATTTTTTCTAAAATTATAACTCAGATGAGTCAACAGTGGGTAAGGAAGTCTCCTGAGAATTAAAACAAAAACAATGAAGAATATAATGGCACCCAAAATAGTGAATTGGGTGGATCCATCATCTTTGAATAAATATGCATGGAGACAACTAGAACTGTGCATACAAGCCATCATACATCAATTCCAGATATGCTAGCGACTCCAAATCTGCATATTGATGCAGTAGGACACATTATGGTTTTAACCGGGTCAGGATCTCAGTTACAATCAAGTTACTTAGGCTTAACTAAGTTAAGTCGGTCTGTATGGTTTCAAGGATGAAAAGGTAATCTTTCTCTGAGCTTCTGAGCAAGCCTGGGAGAACTACCCAAGATATCACAACTACCATGTACGTAGCATTTAATGAAAACCTCTGATGAAATTTTTCATAAATAGTGGAGTTAAAGGATTATTGTTTATAGTTTGCAGAGTGTTAAGAGATTATAGAAATTACAAAGTGAATTTGTGTTTGAAAGCTTTAGTTGTAGAAAAATTGTATCAATCCTTCGAGCAGTTATGGCGTCCTCATCCATCAATAAGGTTAAGAAGGGATCTGAATTATTAGTGAGGAATGTTGTTTGTGAACTGCCAAATTTCAAACTTCATCCTAGAATTGCAGAAGAGATAGATCTGATGGGATCCCATTCCAAAATTCCTTTGAATGTACTATTAATCAATGACATATGAGCTTTCTATCATTGCACCATTCAAAAACTAGGCACGCTAGAGATGAATCAAGCATATGAGAAAATATGTGTGGACAAAAATATGAAGCCAGAACACAAACACCTTGAAGTTAATGGTTTAACTCACAATTTGCATATGCCACAAAACTTTGAGATAAAGTGGATTAGATTTGTTCTGAGCCATGTTCATGACATGCATCTTTGGTTGGAGAAACCATTCAAGATCACTAAGACAATGGTACACCGTGTGATAGGGTACCCAATTCTTGAAAAATCCAAGGCAACCAAAACCCTACCTCAAGATGACCTAGCCAAGAAGACTCTTGTTGAGTGGGAAAGAAGATGGACAAGGTTGAATGGAGTCACAGACATGGAATTGAATCTTGGCATTCATGTGATTGCACACAAGATATATAATTCTAGATAACCAAATAGTGTACCATGTGAGGCTATGGACTTGGCATACAAAGTGGTCAAGAACAATCTTTCACTCGACGTTGCCAAGTTGCAACTCATCCAACTGAGAAAAATATGGAGAGCATCCAAGCATCCAAGACCAATCAATGTAAGTTCAGTTCACTCTTAGTATGCATATTATTTTATGTTTAGAATTTTTTTCCTTCCAAAGGAAAAATTGTATGGAAAAAGGATAGACCCATAGTTTATCATATAAATGAATTAATAGAAGAATTAGGAGATAATTTTGAGAGCATCATGGATGCATATATTGAGAATTTCAGACAAAATATGCATAATAGGTTCAGAATTCCTAAAAAATTGGTAGAAGACTATAAAGATGATATTTGATTCCTAGTTGACTGTGACAAAGTATACATTCAGGCAGTCAAGCATAGGGTTGCATTGGTGAAACCTCTTGCATATAAGGTTAACATAGATGAGAACAAAGACGTCATTGAAGCTCTTGTGAATGAACCTATTGATCCCCAAGTACCATACTTTGGTACTTATAAAGAAGCTAAGGGAATAATATCTTTGGAAATTGAGACTCCTAAAATCCTGAAGAGAGGAAGGAAGAGAATTGAGAAGATTGGAAATAAATATGGCAAGTCTTCTGACTCTCCTCTCTCGATCAAGAAAAGTAAAGGGGATTACATAAAGATAGAAGATGACAAATCTGATAAAGAAGAAGAAGGGGTAGAAGCACAACCTTCTAAGAAGAAGAGGCTATCTCCTAAGAAAAAACCTAAGGCATCTACCCCTGCTTTCACAAGATCCAAAAGAAGACTGATATTGCCTAAGGAAGATGAAGAAGAAGATACAATCATATTCAAGAAACTGCCACCTACATTTGAGTAGAAGATTGAAGAATTATAAGGGGGTAGTGGTATGTGATATCTCAAATCATTGAAGTATGCTTCCAGAACCAAAGATGAGTAGAAGATAATTCAGGATGCTTTAGTAGAGAAAATGGCAAAGATGGAAGTATGATCCATTTGAATTGAAAAGCCATATGACTGAAGACCTTCTCAAGGCAATCACCATTCACTGGCACAATGCAGTACAGATTGGAAAGGACATCAAAATACAAAAATTGAATCAATTCATGCCTAATATGACTAGTAAAGAGGCAAAAGATGCTATGACCAAGTATGAGAGTAGTCACACTCCAATCTTGAGGACCTTTCAAATCTTTAGTAAGAAAATAGAGGATGTTGTGCAGGCCACAAGAAAGATATGGAAGATAGTTTTTGAAATCAAGGAAGAAGATAAGGAAGAAAAAGAGAGCAATGAACCTCATATATAGGTCAAAGATGAAGAGTTAACTGAGGTTCAGACCATTGAATAATCTAATCTTGAACAGATAGTAGTAGAAGTGATGGCATCCCTACCCCAATCACCTATTCAGACTATGTTATCTTCGAGCAAGGAAAAGACTACATAAGATACATCAAGTCAAGTAGGAACCGAGCATTAGGCTCTACCTACTACTGGGCCAAGCAAAACTGAGTCATAGAAGGTCACTGTGAATGTTTCTATAGTTGATACAGATTCTACAGTTGGTGCAAAGAATGGCAATGACCTATTCCAACTCAATACTGAGAAGAACACTAAGGATGGAAAGGATAAGGATGATGATGGGAAAGGAAAAGAAATCATTTCTTCATCTCATCCAAAGTCCAAGGGTAAAGAAACAATCAATGATATAATTGATCTTGAGGAAGACATTTTGATTCCTAATTGGGATCTTTCTAACCTGACAGTCGAGAAAATGGATTTACATTGGTGAGCCGTGGAAGAAAAGAGCAAGACAACAGAAGCTCCAAGATGAGAAGAAAAGGAATAGAGTACTGGAAGATATCAAAGGTATATTCCTTGATTCTCTAGAAATTTAAGTCAATGAGAATGAATATATTATGGACCAAATTGTTGACATGGTTCACAAGTTCAATACAGATCTTAATGATCAGGAGAAATTACTGCAGAAGACAGAAAGGAAATTTGAGAATAAGGTTCTAGAGAATGTTGGAGGTAAAATTACAATAGATCAAGTGAAGCTAACCACTGTCATTAGCTCTATAGAAACTACTATGAATAATGTTGTACCATTATTTTTAAA
>MU227481.1:140716-167018 GCA_018584345.1 Thuja plicata
AGGGCGAGTTTTGACTTATCAGCAGGTTGATCAATTTTTGGTATGATAAGTGTTTTTGTCACTAATGCCAAAGGGGGATATTGTAGACCTTATGGAAAGATATGTTGTCAATTAGTGCCAAAATACTTAGTCACTTATATGATTACAGTGTTGACTGAGCCAACAGCTTGAAGTGTAACCCGAGCATTTGAAGTGTAACCTGAGCAGTTACAGTGTTGACCCAATAGATAGTGGCAAACAATATCACCCAAGTCACCAGTGTTACTCAAGTTGAGTTACCAGCTTTGAGTGATCAATGTGACCCAAGCATCCACTGTAGCCCAAGTACCAGAGATTACTAGTTCACTATGTCGCCCAAGTGTCAGCATATTTTTCGAGTGTTAATATATCACCCGAGTGGATTACTTGACCTGAGTATCAAAGTTGGGCTGACTTAGTTCTTATTGTTGGATATTAATATATATCATGGAAGCCGACTTGTGTAAGTAATTGATTTGGATAAGGTATATATGTAAGGCATTTTTTTAACCAAATGTGTAAGTAGTAATAGCAGAAGTAAGATATGACAATATGAAGTGGAAGATTGATTAGAAGGCTATAATAGTGTAAAGGAACATCAGAGACTCATCTATCACATTTAGGTGATCAGTATTATCTCAAAGGATCTCATTCAACAAATTAGAGTTGCATAGTAGATCATCCACTGGTTCCTAACATGTGTATCAGCAAAATCCTTTAACCAGGTGGACTTAATAGTCCTTTTTAAATATCCTAAAAAAGTTGCATACTTAATTGTATTGTACAAATACTTTCACAAGGTGGACCCAGCAGTCCTTATTTCTCCTCAGAGGGCATGCCATCAGAAGTGGTCAATTGTAAGCTTTAACAGGCTAAATTTATACTGCAGTACTAAATATTGTGGGTACCATCCCCACCCCAATTTTACTTTCTATTTGGAAGGTTTCTGGGTAACCAAATATTGTGTCAAGTGTTGTTGATGTTTACTTATTTTCTATTTCATGCATGCAATTAGATTAGACAATCTAACAAAGGATAAAAGAGAATATGTTTTATTGGTTCTTGATTCAAACCCCTCCTCTCAGTCACCTAGCCTCAATATATTTCCAACACTTTGAAGGTGTGCCTCTATTCAGTAGAAACATTGAACCAAAAGTAGTCATGGAGTGGATAGAAGGACTTGAGAATCACTTTGACTATGATAATGTGACCGAGGCTCAGAAGGTTAGAATAGAAAAGACAAGATTGACATGGACTTCTCTCACATGGTGGAAGTTTGTCCAAGATGAAAGGACCAAAGAAGGAAATAATCCTATAACCAATTAGAAAGGTATTACAGCTAAAATGAGGTAAAATTATCTCCCTGATGATTATAAAGTATAGTTGTACAAGAAAAGATAGAATCTGAGACAGAAAGACTTAGTGGTCAGTAACTATACAAAAGAGTTTCACAAGTTATGCTTAAGATCACATGTAATGGAAGAGGAGAGCCTAAAAGTGGCTAGGTATCTGAATGCTCTCAACTGGAATATCCAATCTTGAGGAAATTTGTCTCTTAAGCCCCAAGACAGTACATTACTACTATAAGCTATCTCTTAAAGTGGAAGAGAAGTTCAAAAAGAAACAAGATTCAAATAATAGTTCAAGAGGAGGAACCAATAACCAAGGAAGATGATCTTATTTATTTTCAATGAAGTTCGATAACTGTCAACAATTTGGGCATCCTACCTATAGGTTTCTTGAGAAGGGTTATACATCACAAGGAGGAGAGAAAATAATCAATTATGTGCAAGAAGAGTCTTCTAGCAGCAAGACAACATAATTCCCTCTAGATTCTGAGATAGGGGAGAATTTGATGATTCATAGAGCACTCCTCAAAGAGCCAAGACAAATAATATCTTTGTTTCGAGTCAAATGAAAGGTATTAGGTAAGGTTTGTAAATTTATCATAGATTCTGGTTCTACTGATAACATAGTTTCTATGGAAGCTATTGAAAATTTAAAATTGAAAAATATTCCTCATAATAACCCTCACAGAGATACTTGGTTGAACAAAGATCAACATGTCCTATTTAATGAGCAAGATCGGGTAGAATTTTCCATAGGAAGGTATAAGGAACGATTTTTGTGTGATATCCTTCCCATGGATGCTTTTCCCTACTATTGGGTAGACCTTGGCAGTTTGATAGAGCTATAGTGCATGACGGGGCTAAGAAATCCTATTCCTTTAAGAAAGATGGAGTGAATTTCAAGATACAATCAATCTTGGAAGAAGGTGAAGTGAAGAAAGGGAGTCCTAACATACTATTGGTAGGAGAGAAAGAATACTTGAAGACACTAGAGGAAGAAGATGAAGTGCGCTTTGTAATCACCTAAAAATGGTCTAGCAAACCCATGGCCCCCTTTTCTCAAATATTTGGTCTTAATAAATTAAAAATCTAAGACATTATCACTAAACTCTAAATTATTAAGCATTTAATCAAACTTGCTTATATAATTTTAATCCTAAACTATTTGAATCAAATAATCGAACATCAAAGCCTAAACTCAAAAATCATAAAACATTGGGATAAATCAAAAAGTCCTAAGTTCAAAAATTGAACCCATTCACACATGGGTGTGCACTCAAAAATCAAAATAAAACAAATAAAGGGATAAAATACCAATTTTGTCTTATTTTCCACAAAGTTTACCAATCCAAATCACTTTATCATCTCACATGGATTCAGAGGAATTTCATCTCCACCATTGGTCAAGCTCTTTTGCCTCTTAATCTCAACCACTGATTCCTTGGAATCTCTTATAAAATAGATAGCTACCTTTTCTCATTCATAAAAATAAGATTTTGAGTAGAGTTATTATGCTATTTTCACTCTAGAGCTAATTAGTGCACTCATAAGTTCTTTTCTTTCATAGTATTTTCTTGCATTGTTAGCTTTATTTGTTAGCTTGGATGGACTTCTAGTTTCTTTTCATAGCTTAATATAGATACATTTTTCTTCTCATTTGATAGCTTAACCTTACATCCTAGTTCTATTTCATATAATGTTATGCATTTAGTTTTCTAGTACATGCATTTCCATTTTCAAGATTTTCAAGAGAAAAGTATGCAAGTATATGCATCTTGCTCATCCTATTTGAATTGAATCATCCATTTTGGAGTAGTCAAGTCACTGATTTCTCCATGTCCAATTTGATGGACAACTATGAGAATCACATTCGCTTCAACTAGGAAGCAATAAGATGATTTCAAGGGTTTTTATGATAATTCTTTGAATATTATGTTTTCACTAACCCCCTTGAGATAATGGTTTATTGAAGTGTTTGGTTCTAGATATTGATCACACATTTTACCACATATTTTTGGTTACCATAGTGGGACATAAAGTTGTGTTTTTGCCTCATTTTTGCAATTTTCTACAACTTTTGTACAAAAAATTGCTTTCTATCGTACGACAAATCTCAGAGTGGTACTTTGTCATTTGGGAGAAGGTATACTATCATATGAGATTTTATTCTTTGCCTTTTGTCGTATTAGACAATTAGATTTGTTTTATGAGGTTTTGTGAGACTCTATTTTGTCGTATGATAGCTAATGTATTATCATATGAGTTTTAATGTCAGTCTGTGTTCTGTATTTTGTTGTTTGGAAAACAACAAGAATTTTTAGGGTTTCTCTTGAATTTATTTTGTCTTTCTAATATTTTTCATGTCTTCTATATTCCTTTTACTATCTATTTTTCAGCCTAACTAATTTTTGCATAACGTTTTGAGGAAGACTCACTTGAAAAAGTTACACTTGCACACTATTTTGATAAGACTACTAACAGTTTGTGCTTGTAGGATGCTTGCCAAAGAAAAAATTGAGATTACTAATAGTTGTGCTTGCAGGTTTCCTTGAGATCACATTAACCAAACAAAATGTGTGTCTTTTTAGTGGATTTTCTAGGCACCTAGCTTAATTGGAGTGTTGTTTGTTTTGGTAAGATTAGACATTAGGGGAGTATTCTTTTCTCTTATTGAGAATCAAAAACACAAACATGTTTGATTGAACTTGAACAAGTAACACTTTTTTTTCTTTTGGTAAATGAACATGTGATTGATGTGTTTGGGAGACACTATGGAGTAGAATATTATGCTCTTTTCCTTTTTGAAAATCAGAAATCTTGACCTCTACTAGCTATCCATTTAATTTTTCTTGCATTTACCTTTAGAGCACCTACCAAGAGAGCAATCTTTTTGGAACGACCTAAGTGGGGAACAAGCAGACCTGACTACTTCCACCGCACTATAATAAAATGCTTCCTTCAATTCAAAGAGAGGGAAGACATGACTATTTTCTACCGCTAATGATTCTTCACTTGTAGGGCGTCATTTCCTCAATCTTGCTAATAAAGAATTATATTTGATTGGGCTCTTGTAGGGCCATTATTGGTCTTAATCTTGTTTATAAGACTACAAGGGAGATACATTCAACTTGTGTAGGGCCGAGAGGTATAAATCTTGCATGCATGAATATATATTTTGGGTTCTTGTAGGGGTATATACCATAAATCTTCATGCGAAAATACAAGAGGTAGTCATGAACGGATGAACTTACTAGAAAATTTTAGATAGAGGTTACCCGATCTACCTCTTAAAGTATCATAATCTTTGTGCAAGGATTGATCCAAGTGGACTTTACCCAGATCACTCCAAGATTTTACACCCAACATATGTATTCCCAAGGATGCTTTATAGTATGAATGCGGCATGGGGGAGCTTATGCAATTTGAGCATTGAGCCTTTTTCCAAAACCCACAACATGCATAGTCCTAGCAAATGCCAATATCACTTTGTGTGAGGCGAAGGAATATCAAATGTGGGAAAAGATTGTGATACTAAGCCAATTTGACTTTGGGATAGAAAGTGTTTGGTTCTTCACTCTTTGTGCTTGATGTGCTTGTACACCTTGAAAATTGATATAACCTACAAACAAGAACAAATTGCAACAGAAAATAGAAAACACCAAGATTTTTACCTCAAAAATTAGACAACACTGTCTGAAATATTTCATGCACAAGTGGCAAATAGTTCTAGAATCTTTTGTTGTTTCATGCCATTACATTTTTCATCTCACAAAAAATATAGAGGGAATAAACTCATATGAGGACTAGTGTATTGTCGTATGGGAACCCATAAATTATTGTATGAGACCTAAGTTGAAATCAGTCCAATATTAAGATCTTTTTCATTTGGTAACACTCTTGTAGTAGCAGCTATCATACCTTGTCACGATCTTTCTTGACTTTCATATCTGGTGGTTATATTCATCATTGTCCTTTGTTCTAGCTTCTCACAATCCTCTTGATCATATTGACTCTTTACTCTTGGTTACTTATCAACTTTGTCACAAGTGTCATCTATTAGGTATTTAGACCTCAATGCATGATACCTTGTACAAGTTCAAAAACCAATCACTTTCTCCATCAAAAACATCTTTGAACTTTGAAATTGACTTGGCAACATGATCCTCTAGATAAGTTAGTCAAAGATTGTTGTACATGGTCAAAATGAGAAGTCAAAAAGTTGATCTTGATTCCAAGGGAAAAGCTACTGATGAATTTTCTCAAGGACTAGCTTCTTTTTAGAAACCCAAAATAGATTTTGAGATCTCGCATAAGGACACTTCAACTCCACAACAGACAATACCCTTGTTTGACTCATCAACTTTGGTTTCACACAACACATCAACCATGTCAAATTATGATTGGGGATCCCAACATGACCACCAGATTCAACATACCAGTGCTTTTTCCTCCATAGATGAGCCTACTTCTGAAGAGATTAGGAAGTTCCAACAAAATAAATATTTTCAAAAAATGATGCACACTCTCATGCAATTGGACAAAAACAAATACTTCATTCATCTTGCCTTAATGGGTGTTAAGCTTCCACCTAATTTTGACATTGAGGGACTCATACAATAAGAAGAGGAGTCACCTATAACTATTCTCAATGAACAACTACAATACATGAGATGTGATTTGTGGGAACTCAATAAAGTTGAGGAACAACCCCCTAGAAAGAACTCATTGGAGTCTATATGTCCCTTTCCCTTTCCTAAAAACTTGAACATGCCACCTTTTCCCCCAAAGGTTGAAATTCCTAAGTACGATAAATACAATGGGGAAGGTGATCCTCAAGATCACGTAAGAGAATTTTGTGCTCTTAGTATGGATTTTATGCATGAGAAGACATATCTAATGAGACTATTCCCGCATAGCCTTAGTGGCCAAGCCTTGGAATGGTTCACAAAGCTCACACCTGGCTTTCAAACATTTGATGAGCTTGTACAGAGGTTCATCCAATACTACTCATACAACATCCTACACATGGTTATGATGATAAATCTATGCAACACTAACAAACATGGTGGTGAGCCATTTGTTAAATTCCTCTAGAGGTGGAGAAAGATATTTTCAAGATACACTAGACAAACACCTAAACCAAAAAATAATGACATCTTCATCAACAACCTGGTTCCAGAGATGAATTACATAGCACAAATGAAAAACACACCTCTTTCAGTGACTTAGTTGATAGTGCTATGAGGATTGAAGATGTTATCGTAAGGAAAGGGGATCTAAACTTGAACAAGGATGCTAAATTAGCTAACAATGGAATTAACAAGGACAAGAGTAAATATTGGAACAAGAATTGTAATGTGGTTAGTGAAGGTGTAATTGACTTCCCTGAGTTCAAACCTAATGAGATAGTATTTAACCTTACTAATAGCATACAGGGTTCCAGGCATAATTTAGTTACCCCCAATGCTCCTAAGAACACTGAAGACTCCTAGAAAGACAAGGCACTTTGGATGCCACAACCCAAGTGCAATTTTACTCCTCTTGGAGAACCTTTGGAAGATGTGTTGAAAACATTGTTTGCTAACAAAATTATCATGATTCCCAACTCAAAACCATGGAACCTGAGGTAAAACCTAAATGTTGGAATGACAATAACTACTCTAAGTTTCATAAGAATAAGGAACACTTGAAAAATGAGTGTATGAAGTTGAAACACGTGATACAATATCTAATCGATAATAAAACTATCACAGTTGGTACTCATGGCTCAAATGATGATCATAAAGCCTTAAAACAAACCTTGCCATCTTATGATAAAGGAGAATCCTCAAAATCCCTGGAAGCCATGGTGAATCACACCTATACCAACACTGAGAATGTGATACACATGATCGAACCTCCTAACAGATCAATCAATTTCATCATTATTAAGGATAAAGAAACTGACTCTGCCAATGTGGTCACTAGAGATCAATCAAAGGTCACTCTTAAAGAGGTGACATCTGCTGCTAAGAAAACCATTGCACCAAAATGAAAACCCTTATCATCAAAGAAATTCACTAAAAGTTACAATCTAGTTGATAAGTTGCAATGAACTCCTACTCATATCTCTATACTAGAATTGCTAAAATTGTCACCATCACATAAGGAAATTCTTAGGACTGCACCTATGGAAATTAATGTTCCCAAGGACCTTGATGTTGGTCGATTCTAGACCATGGTAAATCATTTGACATCTCCTCATTATCTATCTTTTTTATAAGAAGATGACAAAGCCCTTAGTTACCCACACAATTAACCTCTGCACATAGAGGTCTTGATTCACAAAAGTTCGGTTGAATGCATTTTGATAGATGGAGGCACTAGTTTGAATATATGTGCTCTCAAGATAGTCACAACACTAGGATTTTCTGAACATACCATTGATCATCAAAATAAAGCCACTATTAAAGGATATGATGAAGAAGAGAGATCATCAAAAGGACTACTGGTGCTTCCTATCAGAGTGGGTCCTATTGAAATAAATGTCACCTGTCAAGTGCTTGACTTGCCTCTCGCATATAACATATTCCTAGGGAGACCATGGATTCATGACATGCAGGAAGTCCCCTCCACTTATCATCAATGTGTGAAATTTTCATACAAAGGGGTGGAAGTGTCTATTCCAGCTGACAATGTCTACTCTTGTAACACTTTGAAACAAGCTAACAACATGGTTCCATACAACAAGGAGACATCCCAAACTTCTGAAATAGCCCAACAAGGACTAATGAAAATCTTCTAGGAAAAACTCAAGATCAGTAACACAAGCATGGGAGAATACCAGCTAACTTATCTTCCTATATCTCCTAGATATTATGGTATGCCATCCTCATCCTTCCCACCTTCAAATGGAAAACAAATAGGAATACATGAGGGAACCAAAATGGTAAAAGCACGTGTGTCTCTTTGAGAAGAAAATGAGGAGAAGGCTATTATTGCATGGTTGTACAAGGATGAGGAGAAAGATAATGAAGTAAAACATGTGGAAATATGCCCACATAAGTAAGGGAAAGGATATAAAATCATGAAACATATGGTATATAAAGGAAATGACCCTTGGGAAAAGATAAAGGTCTTATAGAACCCCTTCATGCTGAATTTCTAAGTCCAATAGACAGGATATGCTTGGGGTACCACGAGAAGAAAATCCATCCCTCTCCTAATAATTACCATCCTATTAGCTCTCACATCGATGCATATGATACAAACATTAAAGATGAAATGGAGAATACCCCATCCCTCTCAAACAACTAATGCGTTTCGACACTGAAAATCCAAAATATCAAGGGAAACCTTACATTCCATCATTTCATAGAGCTTCCTTTAAACCAAATGGATCAACTGTTTCAACAAATGTGACACAGACACCAACTCAAGAGCTAGGCATGCACCTAGATATAGAAGATATAAATCCTAACAGGGGGAAGCTTGTCTTCACCTCCCATGTCCTTGAATTACCACATTTCTCAAATGAGGTGGTGCATTCTTTTGAGGAGGCTTCTCCTCATGCCTCTCAAAAATCAAAGGACGATTCTACTCAGTGTGGAACAAATTAGCAACATGAGAACAAAAAATATCTCAGTGTCTCAAGGACTCTCTCTGACTATTTGGAAAATAGAGATCGTGCTTGTATCCCATTTGATTATGGACAAGATAATACTTTACAAGAACAACATCCTAACCGGGGGAAAACTATGGTTCCTACACATGTGTTAGACTTACCTCACTCTATTTAAATAGACTCCAATGAGTATGAGTGAGATTCTTTATCCAATGCTACCATTGATGTTGAAGTGACTATAGTTCAGAAGTTTGCACCTCATGTCCTATGTGGAGAAAGTGTTCGCATTGATGTACCTCTAAGTGAACATCCCAAACTAGAACCCATCCTTATTCTTAATGATGACTATTCTTCTAAAGAGGAGGGAAGACTGCCTCTTCCACCTAATACAAAATAGAATTTTGGGAGAGAACCTTAGAATGCTCATGCATCCACTACTCAGGGTTGGGATTCCAATCGATGCTCTAACCATGTGCCACATCAACCAGAAATAGAAATTGTCTTGCATCCACTGGTTACAGACCTTATTTCACCAATGAACAATGGTAACAATGGGATCATGAAGCAAAAGAAGAAGAAGAAGAAGAAACTTGGGATATTTGAGATCTCCAAAGACTAGACATGGCCCAAAGACCACATATCCCATCTTCAAGAATCTAGGTTATGCTAATGAGTGTTTTCCTAGAATGCATGGCTTCTCAAGAAGAATTAGAGGAAGCTAACACTAGGTCAAACAAGTCGAATCCTTGTACTACCAACAACAAATCTGATAGAAGTGTTAGGGTAAATCGTAGTCAAGGAAACCCTTTGGAGAGTGCCATCATAGATCTTCTCTTACCTATTGAAGATCTTGATCAAGATAACTCAATGCTATCCTTGGAACCTGTAGGATCTTTACCCCTTGTTCATCCTGAGCTTATTGAAAGGAACTCAAATGAACCCTTGAACCTCATTTCCACTCCTAATGAGTACACCTTAGCTTGCTACTTGAATGCCATCAAACCCTTCACCTCTTCCATAGAGGGGGACATCAAGTTCCTCAGCCTAAAAAGAAAAGGAAAAAAAGAAAAAAAAGATTTGATGGTGAAAACCACTTTTTGGTAGTATCAGAACCAAAAATAGTAAAAACAAAGGGTGTACCCAACAGTGAAAAACTCTCTGAGGAACTAGAGGATGGGGAACTTAATCTCCTTCCTAATCACCTTCAGGAAAGATCATCAATATTAATAGAACCAACACAAGTAGTAAATATGGGAACAAAAGAGATACCTTAGTTAATCTAGCCTAGCACAATCTCTATCTGAGAAATAAAAGCAAGAATTTGTCAAATTCTTCATGAAAAATAAAATCAACTTTGCTTGGTCCTATTTAGACATGCCAAAAATAGACACAGACCTGATTATGCATCATTTGTCAATTGCTCCAGGAATTAAGCCAGTCAAGCAAAAGCTTCACAAAATGCATCCTCATGTGGTACTATTAGGAAAAGAAGAATTAGAAAAACTACTAAAGGATGAATTCATCTATCCTATAGCATACATTGATTGGATTTCTAACATTGTCCCTAACTAAACATGATAAGGCCATTCGGGTTTGCACAAACTTTAGGGATCTAAAAAAGGCTTGTCCTAAGGATGATTTCCCATTACCTAATATTAATATGATTGTAGACCTCATGGCTGGTTATGAGATGTACTCGCTAATGGATGGATTTTATGTCTATAATTAGATAATAATAGCTCTTGAAGATCAAGATAAAACCACTTTTACCTATGCCTGGGGCACATTTTGTTGGAATATCATGCCATTCAGTGTCAAAAATGTTGGAGCAACATACCAATGAGCTATGACTAAGTTACTATATTTCATGATATGATGAAAAAAAATATGGAGGATAATTTAGATGACAACCTGGAAAAATCAGCAAGAAGAGCTACTCATCTAGAGGATTATGAAATGATTCTAGATAAAATGGAACAATTCAAGCTTAGAATGATTCCTACAAAGTGTGCTTTTGGTGTAACTTTTGGTAAATTGTTGGGATACATCATTTCAACAAAAGGAATTGAGGTTGATCCCAAAAGGTAGAGGTAATAATGGACATGCCACCTCCTCGCAACATCATTCAAGTTAGGAATCTACAAGGGCGACTCCAATCTATTAGAAGGTTTGTCTCCAAACTTGCATATAAGGTACAACCTTTTATAAGAACACTACACAAAGGAGTTACATTCCAATGGGATTAAGGGTGTGAAATTTTTTTCCAAAAAATCAAAGAATATATAGCTAATCCATGCATACTGATGGCACCAATACCAGGAAAGCATATTCTCCTCTACATTTCAACTACCGACACATCCCTGGGAGCTTTGCTAGCACAATAGGATGAAACAGGAAAAGAAAGAGCAATATATTACATAAGAAGAACCATGGTGTCTTATGAGAATAACTATACTATTGTTTAAAAATATTTCCTTGCTTTAGTTTTTACTTCTCAAAAACTAAGATACTACATGCTGGCACACTCTATGGTGACTCACAGCTGGTAATCAACCAAGTCAATGACTAGTATCAAACAAAGTATGATAAACAACTGCCACATAAAAGGATGATTGATGATCTTAAAAAATATTTTGTATTTGTTACTTTCCAACAAATACCAAGAGAAGCAAACAAAGCACCTGATGCTATGGCCACCTTGGTCTCCATGTTGTAGCTTGAAGAACATCACTTTTTCTATGACTTCCTAGTAGAAAAACTCCTTTTCCCTACCTATGATTCCTCGGAATCCCAAGTTGTGTGCTCTCTAGTGGGTATTAATTCCTCCCATTATGCTCATATCTACTCTTACCTCTGTAATCAAACATTTCCAAATGACCTCTCTAAAAATAAAAATAAAAATCTTATAAGGAATGCATCTCGTTACTTGATTATGGTTGACGACTTGTATAGAAGAGGTCTCGATGGTACTCTCATTAGGTGTCTAGAACACGATGAGTCTAAGCGCGCACTAGAGGAAGTCCATGAAGGGGTTTGTGGATCCCATTCAAATGGCCTTTCGTTTGATAAGAAACTCCTATGGGAAAGATACTACTGGCCCTCTATGGAAAAAGATGCCATATATTTTGCCAAAACATGCAAAAAATGCCAAACTCATAGTAACTTGATTCATGCTCCTGCATGCAAGTTGTTACCTTTTAATACTCACTAGCCATTCCAGCAATGAGCCTTTGACCTCATTTGGAATATTTACCCCTCGTACTCTAGAGGGCATAAATTCATCATAATTACCACTGAATACTTCACAAAGTGGGTTGAAGCAGTCCCTTTGATTAAAGCTATAGGAAATAAAGTGTCTATATTTATCCTCAATTACATAATCTATAGATATGGAATGCCTTCATCCATCGTAACAAACAATGGGGGGAAATTCAAGAATAAAGACATGGATGAACTATGTGACAAGTTTAAAATTACCCAACATTGTTCTTCTACTTACTACCCTCAAGGAAATGGAGAGGTTGAGGCCTCCAACAAAAACATCTTTAATATATTGCATAGAATAGTGAGTAAGACTGAGAAGGACTAGCACCTTTAGCTCAATCCATCCTTATGGGCTTATAGAACCAGTATAAGAAAACCTATAGGGGAAATGCCATTTTCCTTAGTATATGGCTCAGAAGCTATGTTTCCCATTGAGGTATAAATACCTTCGCTCTAGGTCAATTTGCATGGACTCATTACTCATGAAGACCATCAGATTGCTAGAATTTAGGAGGTAGAATTACTTGATGAATGTAGAAAAGAAGCATTCAACCATCTAAGGGTCTATCAAAAGGGAATGTCTTGAGGCTAAAACAAGAAAGTGAGACATAGAGAATTCCAGGTTGGAGATCTTGTGCTTAAAGAAAATCCAAAGAATCAACAACATCGTGAACAAAAGGGGAAGTTTGAACCCAACTTGATAGGTCCCTTTGTGATCACTGCAACATTTGGCTCTGGGGCCTATCAACTATCAAGTCCAGAGGGGAATACTTTTACTGATCTCATCAATACTCTCCACTTTAACAAGTTCTATGCTTAAGCATTCTCATTGGTCATCATCATGTACATATATATGATCCTGAAAAAATGATTATCTTCGTGAAAACCTAGAAATAGAAGCCTTGATGAGTCATTCATAAAAATACAATAAAAATAGGATAAATAAATAAGATAATTAAAAAGTGGAAAAATAAAAAAAATTGAAAAATCAAGAAAAAGTGCCTTGGCGAAAGCTTGGAAATAGATGGCCTGGTAGAAAAAATAGAATCTCTGCTAACTGGTGAAAACTTGGCAATAGGGGTCACTTGAAACTCAGTGCTCCATCTATCGATGTGTAGCTTGGCTCATCTCATATGTGGGATGATCTTCATGCTTTTATGAGCTACCACATCAATCAAGTCCTCGCTTCACTGATTGAAGCCATCTTTTAGGTCTTGTATAGGCATCCTATTCTTCAATATCATGTCAGTTGACCTATCAATTCCTCATAATTGATCTCTTTCTCTAGACAGTTTTCCACTGATGTACTAGTGTTTCTCAACACCTTAATCAATAGTATTTCTCAACACTTTCTTTCGGACAAACCTGTATTTCTCAACACAACATGGGATAACATACGCTCAATACAAACAAAAAACACAATAGTGTTTCTCAACACCCACATCAACAAGTTAAACAGACTGAATGATTGCTGACAATTTTCTTGTATGTTGTTAGTTATCACTAATTTCCTATGTTTTCTTTGATTTCTGCTTGTTGGTGTAGTTCCAATGATCCTTATGTCAAGATAGTAGTGTGTATGTGATAAGAGCTTTCACATTCAGGTGGATCAACCACACATCCCTTGATCCTACTCTCTTGTGCCATAAGGTGAGGTTGGTCATATCTCCTTGTCTGTTATTCTACTTGTTTCAAACAACACACTCATGGTTATCTTGGATCTAAATGCCTTGATACTTGTGTACTCTTGTTATATCAATTAGAAATGGTGTTTAGGTCATCTTGGCTCTTGTTCCTAGATGCTTACATTGGTTTCTCACATATATCCGATGAAGATTCTTATTCATAACCTTATGATGCCACTAGTACTAGTAAGGATTGTATTGATTCTAGTGTCCCAAATGTTGAAATGATGAAAATATAGTGACTAAGGAAATCAGTAACTTGACTCGTTTCATAGGTTGCATTTCTAGGCTTTCATGATAGCATTATAACATGCTTCATTTGATAATCAAAACATAGAGCTATTCCTTTAACCAGTTTCTTCCTCTAAATCCTTTGCTGATGCAATTAACTCCATTTCATCTCCTTAAGGTTACATTTTTGTGTGCAAATGGTCAGTAACAAGAACAAGAGCATGGCATATATTCAGTATAAGATTAAACAAAGCACACATGATCTACCTCTGTCATTTATGGAGCTAAGCTATTATCACAAATACACGATCTAAGCTACAGATCGTACAAATGACAAGAGATATAACAAGAGATAAAGACAAGATAACATATTGAGCGTGAAAAAGGATCATATATATATATATATCAAATGTCATGATGTATACAAAAAATGTGCACCTTTGGTGCAGATGAATCATGTACAATCAACTGGATCTCAAAAAGAATAATGAGATAAGGAAAGAAAGGGGGCACAATCAAGTCTCACTTCCTTCCTCGCCACCATTAGGAAGTGGGCATGGAGGAGCATCTTCTTTGGTGGAGGGCCTTCTCCTTTAGATTGCACCAAGTACTATGAATAAGGATAAACCTACTGGTCAACAGGAACCACGATGCTATAAGAAGCCACGTAATATGCAGCTCTGATGGTCTACTAATTAATGTATCTCTATAGAGATAGACACTCAGATGAAAATCCCTCAATCAATGCCTGTACTTTGGTCTCATGCCCTGCAATAACCCTCTCTCATTATGCTTGCACTATTTCTAGTTGTCTCTAAGAGGCTCGCAGTCATCTCTTCAATGACCTAATCAAATCTTGTGTTGTCTATGGCTCTCTCTATTCTCCCTCCTCTCTCTAAGGTCCCTCCTTCTCTGTAGCCTCTTGTGCCTCTCGGTGTTGTGATACTACCCTAAATGAATCATCTAGCCCTAGGTTGGGCTATGTGTCTGGCATTTCACTGTCAGCAACCTTTATAGCTAGGACTTTTCCTTTGATCAACCCTAGTGTGCCAATCTCCCCGTGATCCCTTTGTCATCCTGACCCTAGTGTCCTACTTGTGCTAGGACCATCCTCTACTCCTACTCTTGGTTGAGTAGGAGTCCTCTATGGTGGTCTCTGAGGTGCGCTCTATGGAGAAATATGTGCATCTGTCATGGGTACTTTCTCTGGAGCACCATCATCAATCCTAGGCACTCTCTCTATCATATCTGTAAATCTAGGAAAAGGGTACCTAAACAGATGATCCTAATACTCTAGAGTAACTCTCGGATCTTCCACTCCATCTAGATACTCACCCATCGATCGATTGAGCTTAATCAGGTCCTAAGTACACAATGCTAGAGATATCCAGCATAACAAAATTTGAAATGCTCAGTCTATGATCTACAAAATCCAAGATATCTATGAAAAACAATAGAAGAAGAGTATGGAAGAAAAAATATTACTTGCAAGACTAGCCTCTATGCTCCTCATCCTGAAATTGAGCATAGGAAGTGTACTCCATGGAGTTGCTCTGGATACGACCATACTGCCTCAACACTCGAGAAAGCTTGAATCCCACTATCACCAATGATGTCTTTCCCAATAGAGGGCATGAGAAAAATAACTCTATCCAGGCTGTCATCCATTCAGTGCCGACATCTACCCGTAAATAGGGCCACCATGTAACCAAGCTCAAATCATCAAGTTGGAGCCTCCAATAATCTATCTTTCCTAGAAAGGGATGTGTAATGAAACCTGAATATCTATAAACATAGGGTTGTCCACCCTATTGTGTATCTATTGTGATCGCTCTGCAAACTAGGAGATGCTCCAATGCTCATATCTGTAAGACTATAACTCCTAAAACCATGCCTCAGATCCCCCTATAAGTCACCTCATGCATCTCATGATACATCTATGCCAAGAGGCACTGACCCCAACCAAGCTTCTCTGGATGTGTCACCAATCTCTCCAACATCCAAGCTCAACCGCACAAGAACCCCTGCTATGATCAATCGACCATGAGGAAAAAACCAATCAATCCAACAAGAACACACTCCAAAGGAAGCTTCTCTCCATAGCTCTCTACCAAATTGTTCCAAGAGATGGATCGATCTATAATAAAAGGATCTTGAAGTACTCAAGCTAGTGCTCATACACCAACTAAAGGAGTGGAATTATACTCCACATGCACTCTAGAAAAAGGAATGCGAAGAAGCCTATAGATATCCTTGGGTGTGATGGTCATCTCCCTCATCAGCAAGTGAAATGTGTTTTTCTCATTGTGGAATCTCTCCACTAGCGCATTCAACATCCCATGGTTCACCTGAATATCAGGCATCTGCAATAATCAAGAAAGAAAAAAAAATTAGACATGTGTCATCTGGTCATCTCACAAACCTCAAACTAATTGCATAGTTGTAAGATAAGTGGATCTAAACTATATATCGAGAAAATACACTTGCATGAAGACAAACAACAGAAATAACATTAGTATCAGCATCAAATTAAAGTGAAATCAGTACAACATAATCAGAAAAGCTCGCAAGCAAGCTACTAAGAAAAGAGAACACACAACTGGATGATAAAATCAAGAGAAAAATTCCTTTGTTCTCATACAACAAAAGGTAGCAAATACCAAAATTGGCCCCAAGGCTCATACGATAAAGTATTAAAGACCAGATGAAAAATGAGTATGATACGACAATTTAAGTAGTCTGATGCGATAAAAGGGGCAATCATGAATGTTTTCATGCGACAGGTGGGTCAACCATGTGTGATAGGTGGGTCTATCACCATATGACAAAATAAATTTTAGCAAATTTTTGTACGAGCCCTTTCACATAAATGTACGACAAAACGCAGATGGTTGGAAAAAACATGCAAAAAAGATGAAAAATTGAGCAAAATAGGAAAAATTTACATGCAAGGATGAAGTTTATGGAATAATTAAAGGTGGCACGTACTCTCTGGGCCATCCATGTCTCCGCATGTGCTCAAAATGATGAGTAAAAATTGGGACCACCATTCTCACTTAGAGAAGCTTGTCAAAAACTCAAAAGGAGGACAGTGAAAATAATTTGAAAATGACCCCTCCGGGCCTTATATAGAGATTTGACCTAATTTTCACAATGCTCTAATTATGAACGCAAAAATTGCACCCTTGGCTAATTGAACTGCTCTGAACCCATTTTCAGCATCAAAATCAAAATCCAATGATGTTCTAATCCTCAAAAACTCAATTTAACCTATTTTAACAAATGCAGTTGATTGTTGATGTTGGGATTAATGGGAAGTAGTATTGAGAGGGGAGAGGTGAATAAGTACCTCTAAAAATTTTAACACTTTTTCACCTTTCCTCATTAGCAATCAATCTTTATTGTATTATCAACCAAATCTAATGTTCTTTCTTATGGATGTAGTATTAATTCATAAACTTAATTGTATGCAACATTCATAGAAACATTCATGAAAGTAATAGACATATAACACAAGATATGATATCATAGAAAACTCATGTTTGGAAGTAAAAACTGCGGTGGGGATGACACCCACAAAACTTCACTATCTTCAGAATGGAAGGGAAACGGTTAAGGCTTACAATTTGATCACTTCTGATGATCTACCTTGTTAGGAATATTAATGTGGAGACCTGTTAGAATCTACTCTACTAAGAGCTTTAGCAACACTGATGTAGTATGCAATCGGTTAATATATTTACAATAGGATTGTTAAGTCCACCTTCCTTGAAAGGATTTCTTAAGTTTACCCCACTTGTTAGAATGTGTAAAATATGTTTGACCTGAGTGTATGCAATCTATAATTTCTGATTATAGATCCATTAAAGCTCACAGTATATGACTATCACCTATAGTGATTGATTAATACCTTTTCCTGCTTGTTGGTAGCCTTGGTTCTTGTTCTTGAAAACTGATTTGATCTTTGTCTGTGCTGTTGCATTAATTCTCTTGTCTAATCGTTAAATTCTCTCAGTGACTACAATCATCATCAAACAACATGTTCAAAATTGATTGAGCATCTAGTTATACAAGTTATTTGATCTATTTTAGAATCACGCATTACAATGTTAACTCTAGATCCAAGGTATAGAACTTGACCTTGATCCTTTAGTTTGCATGTTTTAAATTAGTTAAACTGATAAAAACAATAATAATTACATTTCTTTTCCCTCACAATGGATTTAAAACAAATCAAGATGCTAAATATAAAATTTCAGTGATTTATTTGACGTGGAAAGTTAGATCCACTTTTTGTGGGATGTACACTCACTGTCGGTGTGAACTGAAAGTCTGCCGGTGTTCCTTCTTTGAATTGATCTTTGGGTTCCCTTAATATATCAGGTTCCACTCTTTACTATTTTTTTAGGTTGCACTGTTGGTTTCTCATCAGGTTCCTTTGTCTTTTTTGTCATCGGGTAACACTGAATAGCATTGTATCGAGATGCTTTATACTAAGCAATATCGATAACCTTGGCGTCGGGTAGTGTTGTTCCCTGTCTATTGGTGTAGCATAAACCAATGTTGTTTATCATGTTTTTCCTTGCATATACTGATGGAAAAATATAATGTCTTCAATCTGCCCCTTTGACATTAGTATCAAAAACTTATATTGTGCAAAATACTAAAGTGTTTAGTATGGACATTGTGTATATATCCTTGTCATTTTATGACTCCCCCTAACTATATGCATCGGTATAGTGTAAGTGTATGTACATGTATACTTTCCTTTTTACTATACATTCCCCTTTTTGTTCTTTCCTCTTTCTAATTTCTGACTATACATATCATTTCCTCCTTTTATTTCCCACATTCTTGACACTCTGTAAGATACACATTTTTGTCACATTTTTGATAATCATGAAAAAAATGTAGAACTTATAAGTTGTCAAAAATGTGACAAAAATGTGTATCTTACAGAGTGTCAAGAATGTGGGAGTAATTTTTCTTGATATATTCTATCATTTTCTCCCACTTATCTTTGAGGAGTTCTAATGCCATGTGCTCTAGCTCAATCCTGGCATGCATATCATAAATGTTGTCTAGGATAGACATTTCAGGTGTGGCAATAAGTGTTCTTGCCTCTGTCATATGTTTTTGTAGTAATGTGAGAGTTGGTAATAGTTGTTCTTGAAGCCCATTTATCTCATCTCTTAACTTTGTTTCTATAATCTGTATATCTTGTCTCAGCTTCCTAGCTTGTTTGAGTTGTTCATTGTGCAATTTGATTGCCTCTTCACTGTTTGTGAGACCTTGTGCACTTGCTTGAAGATCAACATCAATTTGAGCTATCTTAAAAGTATACTCCTTTGTGAGTTGATCCAACATGAATAATTTTTGTATGAAGGCTATAGCTTCTGAAACTATGGGGTCTATTGTGCTTACCAATTCAGATACCTTCACCTTTTATAGTGAAACTTCTTGGCTTATCTTGTCTACTAACTTGAATTCATATTTCTACTCAATTCTAGCTTCCATAGCCTTCTCAGCACCTATATTTTGGGATGTTATGCCATTGGTGAGAACCACTAATTGATCAAGCATGGGAGTTGTTTGATCAACATCTATATCAGGTACAATTTGTTGAAGGATTCCTCTTGCTACTTCAAGTAGCTTTTCTTCCTTTGTGGCTTTTCTCAGTTTATCCTAAATTTCTTTCCTCTCACAAAGTCTAGCATACTTTTTCAACTCAGTAGGATCCAATGTTCTTGGATCACATACTAGAATCTCAATTATTTCATTTAGAGTGACTGGATTTTTGTTCTTGCTCTTCTTCTTCCTTGAGATTTGTGTAGAATAAGTTGTATGAACTACCATTTCTAGTTCATTTGTTTTCTCTGAGGCACTCAGTGAAGGCTTTGAAGATGAAACCTCTTGTGCCTTCTACTCGAGGTTCACCTATCGGTGAGGTGAAGATGTCTGTTCAGCAACCTTGGGTGTTTCAGTAGATTTTTCTTCAGTTTTCTTTTGTGGTTCATATGTCTTTCCTTCTTCACTTTTTTCCTTTTTCTTATCCTCTTCTACTTTTTTTAATCCTTCTTTAATTCTAATTAGTAGACTTTTTTTTCTTATCCTCAGTAACAGCTTTTTCTATAGTTGTATCTTTTGATTCATCTATTGTATCCTTTGTTTCTGCATCTCCCTTTTACTATGGGTATGCTTGTATATGCTGCAGTGGATTCTTCATTTCCTTCAAGCAGATTTATGGTCTTCATCAATACTAGCATATTGTTTTGTGTGCCCACTTGTGCTGCATCTAGAATTGTGTCCTGCTCATTGGTTTGAGCTTGTTGAGTAGTGATATCATCATCCTTTTGGATTTGTTCTGCAGGGTCCAATCTTGTTATGTCAATGATAGAAGTGCCTGTCCATGTCTCATCAACAACATCCATGTCATTATTCCCTGGTGTCTTCAATGCTTGTTTCTTATCTTAATCCTTAAGAGATATGAATATAACATCATCATCCTTCTTTGGATCCTTATCAAAATCATAGTGAGTGATGTCTTGAATGTTAAGATCATCCATGACATTATCTAAGTCAATGGGCTGAGTATTATCCACATTATCCAAAGAAATGTGCTTAGGTATTTCTTTATCTTTCTAGTCCTCTACATGAGGTGTGTCAGTGAGAAGTAATTGATTCTCACAACTTGTTTATTCTCTAGGCAGATTGAGAATTTGTCTCCATTTAGCGTATTTCATGTTGTCTGAATCTAAGAATTTCCCCTATAGCACCTTTTAGGCTCTTATCTTAGCCACAAATTTACTTGATTTCTTCTTCATCATTTCTTTGATCTCTTCCATTTTGGACTCGGGAGGCATGAGTTAAAATTATTCTCTCCCTTTCTTCCTTTTCGAAGTTCAAAGCATAAGACCATCATGTTGATATTCTTTCACTCAATGGTTTGGGTAATTTGTTACCAAACTCAACTGGTACATATTTGAAGTTGACCATAGCCCTAATTATTGCATCTTCTATTTTATTTTTGTCCTCGGGCTCCAACTTTACCCATTGTCTTATTTTCCTATCAGTCATTGTACATGTTGTAGCAATTGAATCAATAGTCTCATCAATTATTATGGGTGTTAATCTTTTCTTTTCTATTTTAGGCTCATCCTATTTTGAATCTTCATTGTAAGCTTTGGTCCTGACCAGTTTCCTACTCCTTTTGGTAGGTGTTTTCTTCTCTATTTGTTGCTTCCTCATGTAGGTCCTCACTTGAAATTTCTTAAGAGGTGTTGTATCTTTCTTTGTAGTTTGGATCCTTTTCCTCTGAGCTGTTGTAGTCCTTGGTTTCTTTGTTAGAGGTGGAGGTACATTAGACTCCGTGGATTCAAAATATGTTGCTTGATTATTTTTCTCTTCACTGATGGTACCATGTTCCTTGGTGTCCCCTATTTTTTCTTTCTCCTCCTCACTAACTGACAACATCTTCTAAAGATTCTTGACCATCTTGTTTTTCTTGTTGATAGTCTTCTTTATGAATAGGCCTATTTTTATCTTAGACTTTGCCTCTTCATATGTTCCAAATCTTGGTTTCTTACTATCAAGAGGTTCATTCAATAGTGCATCAATTGCATTTGTTTCTTGATCTATGTTTATCTCATAGTCAAGAGGTGATAACTAGACTATCCTTGGTACAACTGGTTTAATGTGAGTGAAATTTGTATCCAGCATAAAACATATTTCATCCCTATGCTTCTCAATCAACTATTTAGGGATCCTCACTCTCTCCATCATCTTTTCCTTGAAGTTAAGGAAGTATTCAGGCATCACTGAATCAAATTTGTCACCTAGTGACTTGATAAAGTCACTTATCTGCAATGTGACTTGCTTGGTAGTGTCCCACTTTACTTTCCAACTGAAGGAAAGTATTCTTGAAAATAAAATAATATACACATTATAAGTGAGACAAACTTACATGTGTGTATCTTGGCAGAACTAATTGTTGTCATATTCTCATCAAGTTGCTTTAGTAAGATCTCACATAGATCCATCTGTATTCCCTTCGTGACAATCTTGTAAGTTGTGCTTACTATTGTTGATGCTATGTTGTTTAGTCTACTTTCTTAAAAGATTTTTACCATATAATACATGCACCGAACCTCAGTTCCTCATCGGTGATGGTGTTCACCTTAACTCCTTGGTTATCCCATACAACATTGGTGAGTTTCTCAACTTCTAGACGAGATGGATGCTTGTGTGCTCTTGGTTTGTCGGTAATAGGGTAACCTATTACTGCATGCAATACATCCTTTGTAATATGCTTGGATTCATCCAACCATAGCTTCTTATCATGCATTCTTCTTAGTACCAACCTAATCCAGTCAGTTTTGAAAACCCTCAGGAAATATAGGAAATTTTTTTATCCCTTGTACTTGTAGGTGCTTGTGTTCTTCCTTTAGGTTCCCTTGTTCATCACACAACTTTTTGTAAGCTTGATCTATCTCTAGGTCACCAATCTCAGTGATCTTGTAGTGGATATACAACCTTACGTATTCTATTAGGAAAACCTTAGGTGGAATCTTTGAAAATGTGCTAGAATCATCGGGTTGCGATGAAATTTCTAGGCATATCTTGTATTTAGGTTCCACACAAGTGCTATTCTTGATCAACTTAATGACATTCTTCTTATCACTCTTCAATTTGGTTTTTCTTGAATTTATTGCTATTTGTTTCAAAATTAGGGCTCTTTCAAAAATAATAATAGAGTTATTCGGTACGCTCGCTACTTACTTTGATCTGTGTAACTTGTGAGTGATCTATTTGGAGTGTGCTGGATCAAGTTGAGGACACTCTACTATCTGATCTCTTTTTTCTCTGCTCTGTTTTCTCAAATCACATGTGAAGAATGAAGTGCTTCTGTCAAGTATTTATAGACTTTTGTCCTAATTCTATCATAAATGCTCAACAACTCATTGGGTTATGAAGACGGAGTTTGTTAGGAAGACTCTCAAACAACATTCTTGATGTTTGATAGAATGCTTGGGATAGCTGTTAAGATTGTTTCTTTTACCGATGGATCTCGGTGTAGTATCAAGACAACATTGTAGCATTGCATCCTTACCGACGGGTGTCAGGTTACAGTAACGACTTAGTCTTTCTATGTGTTGATTGATGATTCTTGGAAAGTGTAGATAGCTCATCCTTTTATGTTCATCAATGATTTTTGGTAGGTGTTTACCGACAAGGTTGTTTTCTCAGAATTGTAAAAAGTAACATAATTTGCATCTTTATTCATGCCGATTTTGACTATCTATCAATTTGTATAATGGAACTGAAGCAAAATATGACTAGGTGTAGTGCAGTTCTATATTTACTTGTTCATCTTTAGGTAGGGGTGGTGATGTCACTAGATCCATGGGATGAGGTGTCACTTATTGCATTACTTGTTCCAACTTCCTCAATGGTTGAAGCTTTCCTCCACATTTTCTTTCTCATTTTCTTGATGTCTTCAATGGTGTTTCCATTTACAAAAGTGGTTGTTTCAGTTATTCGGTCTCTGCAGTACTTTTTTAGATGTCCAACCTTATGACAGTGTAAACATGCCATTCTTGGGTTGGTCTGGTCTCTAGACCTTTTGTTCCATGTTCTCATGCAGTTTGTAGAAATGTGACCATATCTACCACATGCTTTGCAGTTTATCCATGTATTGTAGTCCCAAACATATGAATTTCCAAATCTACTCCGTTTATATGTATTTTCTTTTTTTTGGGTTTCCATGGCTCAATTTTATTCTTCCTACATTCAAGATATGTGTGCCCATGCATTTTGTAGGTGGGACAATACTTGTCCATATAGTTTTCCTTCTTTGGTTCTTTAACCTTTGATTTACTTTCATATGCTTTATGTTCTTTCTTGTTGCAATTATAACAATGTCCTATGAATGTAAATGTGGATTTGGGAATACCTTTTTTTTTTATGATATTTTAGACATTTGAGGTGTGGCCTTCCTTTCCATAGTGATTTCATGTCAGCTTCCTTAGTCTAGGATTGATGTAGGCATCTTTTGGATCAACTTCATTTGATGACTCTCCATGCTTTGTGTACCCTAGTCCAGTGTTGGTGTTGGGTCTTCTTTGTGCATTCAAGAATTCATCCATCATTTTTGTACTCTCATCAGCTCTCTTAATCATGTCATTATGTCATTGTTGAATTCTAACCTCATGCTTTAGTTTTTCATTCTCTTTTCTTAGTTCGCCGATAATTTGTATTCTTTCAATGAGTTCCATATTCATTCTGTTTGCTTCTTGACTCATAAAAATAATCTAATTTATAACTTCATGGTGATGATCTCTAAGTATTTTTATCTCAGAATCCTTTTCTTGTATCTTTTTTGTGATCTCTCTTCTATCATCAACAGCTAGTGTTCTTTCTTTTTCAACTTGCCTAGCGTTGTTCATGACATCAATCATTCTTACCATCTGTGTCTCTTGACCGATTTGCAGAGATTTGACTTGTCCAGCCAGATGCAGATTGATTTCAAATAGGCTTATGATGCTTTATTCTAATGTATCTGATGCCTTTCTTGTATTTTATCCTAAAGACTCAAAGAAATATAGAATATCTTCATCATGATAATCTATCTCATTATAGCAAGAAGTCATAGTCTTTCTTTCATCAAGCAACTGTCTCATGTTGATTCTAGCTTCTTTATATTGTTCATAAAACTTCTGAATTGCAAGCTTTTTATTCTCAATATTTCTATCAAGCTTGTACTTCTCCATTGTATGATCATTTCTCTTAAGCCTTTTAGCTTTTCAAGAAGATACTTAGCTTTGATACCAATTGTTGGGATTAATGGGAAGTAGTGTTGAGAGGGGAGGGGTGAATCAGTACCTCTAAAACTTTTAACACTTTTCACCTTTCTTCATTAGCAATCAATATTTATTGTATTACCAACCAAATATGATGTTCTTTCTTATGCATGTAGTATTAATTCATAACATTCATTGTATGGAACATTCATAGAAACATTCATGAAAGTAATAGACACATAACACAAGATATGATATCACAAAAAACTTCTGTTAGGAAGTAAAAACTGCGGTGGGGATGACACCCACAAAACTTCACTATCTACAGAATGAAAGGGAGCCAGTTAAGGCTTACAATTTGATCACTTCTAATGATCTAACCTATTAAGAGTATTAATGTGGAGACCTATTAGGATCTACTCTATTGAGATATTTAGCAATACTGATGTAGTGTGCACTCGGTTACGAAATTTACAATAGGACTGTTAAGTCCACCTTCCTTGAAAGGATTTATTAACTATACCCCACTTGTTAGAATGTGTACAATATGTTTGAATTGACTATATGAAATCTATAATTGCTGATTACAGATCCATTAAAGCTCACAGTATATGAATATCACCTATAATGATTGATTAATACCTATCCCTGCTTGTCGGTAGCCTTGGTTCTTGTTCTTGAAAATTGATTTGATCTTTGTCTGTGCTATTGCATGAATTCTCTTTTTTGATCCTTAGATTCTTTTAGTGGCTACAATCATCATCGAACAACATGTTCACAATTTATTGAGCATCTATTTATAAAAGTTATTTGACCTATTTTAGAATCATGCATTATAATGTTAACTCTAGATCCAAGGCATACAACTTGATGTTGATCCTTTAGCTTGCCTGTTTTAAATCAGTTAAACTGATAAAAACAATAATAATTGCATTTCTTTTCCCTCGCATAATGGATTTAAAACAAGTCAAGAAGCTAAATATAAAACTTCAGTGATTTATTGATGTGAGTGTTCCAAGGCTTGCTAACACTGCATCCAGGAGACCTAGCTTGTCTCTTCTAGTAACCTAATCTCCTCTAGGTCCTGATTGGCTTGGATTATTATCTAAGTCCAATTCCAACTCTCCTCTAAGAGTTTTAATCCTTATGCTTCACCTTGAAAGACTAACACCATTTAGTTAATAAGTAGGAGATATTTTTCCACAGCAAGTCAAATTCTGATATTTCTATCAGGATTCAACTGTGTAGTTTTTGAGTCAAACTCATTAACCCATAATTCATGAGTAGTGGTTCACATGAACCCATCTCTCATGAGAATGAATGGAACACTTAGCACTCATTGGATCTAGGTGA
>MU227481.1:174332-184409 GCA_018584345.1 Thuja plicata
ATTTTTTAGGTTTTAGTCTCCTAGACCCTCCATACATAGGGTTCCTAGAATCTAGGTCCAATAGGGCTAATAGGCCTAATTTCTAGGACTATCTGCAACATAGTTTAAAACTTGCTCAAAACTTGGTATCATGGATTGGTATGAGCTCAATCCTCAAAATAGGTCAAGATATGACCATAC
Organism: Thuja plicata; assembly: GCA_018584345.1. Classification (NCBI taxonomy): domain Eukaryota; kingdom Viridiplantae; phylum Streptophyta; class Pinopsida; order Cupressales; family Cupressaceae; genus Thuja; species Thuja plicata. The sequence continues at coordinate 174,513 of MU227481.1, forward strand.
CCTATCTATAACTATACTTGGCCCATACATTACTTCTCTCCCCTACAAGAAATCTTTAGCTCTTCAGCACTAAACCTCTAATCGGGCATTGTCTGCTCGCCTAGGGCTTTGTAGTAAAAATATCTCTCCATCTTCCTAAGACTCTTAATGATAAAAATATATATACTACTGACTCCCCTAACATATCCATCCATCCTTAGGTGTTTCCCATGGCTATATTTCATGGGGGAGCCATGAATCAACTGACTGGTCAGGATAGGACCAATGGATACTCTAAACCAAAAATAATTTATTCAAGAGACTAAAACTACTCTAATCAACTTGGATATCAAATGAAAAAGTCTTAGAACAGTCTAAAGAAGACTGAAAAATCACTAGATCTAGTCTTTCAATCCATTACACATGACTGTCACATCAAAATGCTCTGGTTTTCTGAATATAGAGTTGCAGAGCTACTATTCAATCTTCAAAACTTGTTACAATACATGACTACTCATGAGATTTGAGTCTTGGTTAAAATTAGATTCAATATCCATGATTGTAGGGACTATTTGTTGATTCCCCACTCCTAGCTTCAAGGGAATTTGATGTAACCAAGTTGCATGCAACATTTGCAATTATTGCAAATGTTGTCATAGCAACTTTTTAGCAACTTTTGGCATCTTTGCCATTATGCCTCCTCCCTAAGTTTTAGGACCTCTAACCTCTTCATTTTGAGGATCCAAGATCATTCATGACCTTATGGCATCTCTATGACATCACTGATGTGTTTAAGACACATTGAAGACTCTAACTCAAACTCCTAACATTAAGAATTTAAAAACTACTAACAATGGCTAATTTGGTGGCCTAGTCCTAATGACTAACTCAACTAGCCCACATTGCAATGAACTTCTAAGGTCTAAAAAAAAAACTTACTATCTTGACTTGGCCAATGTCAAGTACAAGCCAAAACTTCCTAACTATGGAGGTTGGCCTAAGTGTGCTCCTGCACCATTTATCTAACATGGAAAGTCATATCCACTTTTTGCGGGATGTAACTGACTGTCAGTTCTTGATCATTGGTATGAACTGAAAGTCTATTAGTTTTCCTTCTTTGAACTGATCTTCGAGTTCCCTTAATCTATTAGGATCCACTCTTGACTATTTCATCAGGTTATAATGTTGGTTACTTGTCGGGTTCCTTTGTCTTTCCTGTCATCGGGTAACACTCAATAGTGTTGCATTGGGATGCTTTGTACTTAGCAATATTGGTAACCTTGACATTGGGTAGTATTGTCCCTTGTCTTTTGGTGTAGCATAAATCGATGGTGTTTGTCATGTTTTTCCTTGCATATACTTATGGAAAAATATAATGTTTTTAGTTGACGCTTTCCTTATAGGATTTCGATTCGAGATTCCTTTTTGATCAAATTTCTCAAGTGTATTTCCCTCTTCAATTCAAAAAAGTCAACTTAAGTCAGTTTTAGTCAAACTTTCTCAACTAGACCTCAAATAGGATTGCATCTCCAATTTCTCAATTCTTTTTTATCTATCAGGCTTGTGCCTCCCCTCCTTTTGATTTCATTCCTGAGGGGATAGTACCACTATATCAACAATTTGATTCACATCAACAAGTTTAGTCTAGGGGCACCAAGCCCTTACTGAAATCAAGATCCACTCAAGTGATTCTCATGAGTACGCATAAAAATCTTGAGCTCTAGGGGCATATTAGATTCATCACACCATATAAATCTAAGAAATCCCCTCAAACTGGTAATTGGCTTCATCAGGACCCATATCAAGTCAATTATCCTAATTAATCAATAGAATGGAAATCAGTCTCATCACACCACATCAGGTTGGTTCATCATTCAAACTTAATCTTAAATCAAGAAATCTTCTTGAAGGATAGACATTTAGTTTCATCGCTTCACATCAAGCTGAATGCTCAGACTCTTCTATCACTCTTCACTCAACCAAGCCCCGAGCTGATATATACTCATATCTCTCTATCAGTCTTCACTCAATCAACTCTAGAGCTGATATCCTCAAATCTCAAATCGATCTTCATTCAATCAAGTTCAAAATCAGTTATGATCTATGGGATAGTTTCATCGCTTCACATCAAGATATTTTGAGATTCAATCAAACTTCAAACCTTCTTTGACCCAATGTGCTCCAAGATCGATCACACATTATTCAAAGAGGGGAAAATGTAATCACCTAAAAATGGTCTAGCAAACCCATGACCCCCTTTTCTCAAATATTTGGTCTTAATAAATTCTAAATCTAAGACATTATCGCTAGGCTCTAAATTATTAAGCATTTAATCAAACTTTCTTATATAATTTTAATCCTAAATTTGTTGAATCAAATAATCAAACATCAAAGCCTAAACCCAAAAAGCATAAAACATTGGGATAAATAAAAAATTCCTAAGTTCAAAAAGTGAACCCATTCACACATGGGTGTGCACTCAAAAATCAAATAAAAAAAATAAAGGGAGAAAATACCAATTTTGTCTTATTCTCCACAAAGTTGACCAATCCAAATCACTTTATCATCTCACATGGATTGGCAGAAATTTCATCTCCACCATTGATCAATATCTTTTTCCTCTTAGTCTCAACCACTCATTCCTTGGAATCTCTTATAAAAGAGATAGCTCCCTTTTCTCATTCATAACAAGAAGATTTAGAGTAGAGTTATTATACTATTTTCATTCTAGAGCTCATTAGTGCATTTATAAGTTCTTTTCTTTCATAGTAGTTTATTGCATTCTTGCATTTTTACCTTCATTTGTTAGCTTAGATGGCATTCTAATTTCCTTTCATAGCTTAATGTAGATGCATTGTTCTTCTCATTTGATAGCTTAGCCTTGCATCCTAGTTCTATTTCATACAATGTTATACATTTAGTCTGCCATTACATGTATTTCCATTTTCATGATTTTCAAGAGGAAAGTATGCAAGTCTATGCATCTTTCTAATCCTCTTTGCATTGAATCTTCCATTTTGGAGTATAGTCAAGTCAACAATTTCTCTAGGTCTAATCTGATGGAAAACTATAAGAATCATACTCGCTTTAACTAGGAAGCAATAAGCTAGTTTCAAGGGTTTTTAATATAATGCTTTGAATATTATGTTTTCACTAACCCCCTTGATATAATGTTTTATTGAAGTGTTTGGTTGCATATATTGATCACACATTTTACCACACACATGCTTTTCTTTGGTTCTAAAACCAAAGGATGACAAGAGAAACAAGGAGGAAGAGTTACCTTTAAAAATCAAGGAGTTGTTAACTCAATACCAAGACATAATTAGTGATGGTCAACCAAATAACCTACCACCTGAGAGGTCTATTAGTCATCAGATTGACTTCATCCCAGGAGCCTCACTTCCTTGAACAAAGATGCTTATAAAATGAACCCACAATAGAATGAAAAAAATGCTATTCAAATTAAAGAGTTACTTGATCAAGGGTTGATTAAAAAGAGCATATGTCTATGTGTTGTTCCCACAATCCTAGCCCCAAAGAAGGGTGGTACTTGGAGGTTGTGTATAGATTCCAGGGCCATAAATAGGATTACTATCCGGTATAGATTCCCAATACCTAGGATAGAAGATTTAATGGATTGTTTAGTGAGAGCTAAGTATTTCTCCAAAATAGATCTTAAGAGTGAGTATCATTAGTTAAGAATAAAAGGTGGAGATGAGTGGAAAAATTCTTTTAAGACTACCGAGGGACTCTATGAGTGGCTTGTTATGACTTTTGGGTTATCTAATGCCCCAAGTACATTTATGAGGTTAATGAATGAAGTTTTGAAGGACTTCATTGGAAAAGGGGTTGTGCTGTACCTAAATGACATTTTAGTGTTAAGTAAAACCAAGGAGGAACATCTCAGACATCTACAAATGGTAATGCAAAGACTGCATGAGGAGAAGTTGATAATCAACTTAGAGAAGAGTGAGTTCATGAAACAAGAGTTGGTATACTTGGGTTTTCTTATCTTAGAGGGTAACTTGAATATGGATACAAGAAAGGTGGAAGCAATATTGAATTGGCCTACACCTAAGTCAGCCAGAGAAGTAAGAAGTTTCCATCTATTAGCACAGTTCTACAGGAAGTTTATCAGACAATTTAGTGAAATCAGCGCACCTGTTTTGCATACCATAAAAGGGGTTATGAAACCAAAATTTAAATGGAATGAGTAGGCTGATAAGGGATTTGAGAATTTGAAGAGAAGAATAGAAACCCAACCTATATTGACACTTCCTAGTATTAACAAGTTGTTTACTATGGAATGCGATGCTAGTAATATTGCCATAGATGTTGTTTTGAGTCAAGAGGGAAAGCTAGCAACTTTTCACAATGAAAAAATCAGTGATGCAAAGAAGAAATACTCATCATATGATTTAGATTATATAAATTGGTACAAGAAATAAGGAAGAGGAGAAATTATCTCCTTCCTAAATAATTTGTAGTCTCTTTTGACAATTAGGCTTTAAGTTTTTTAAATTCACATGATAAACTAAACCATAAGAATAAGAAATGGGTGGAGTATATCCAAGCCTATACCTTCACCATCAAGCACAAAAACGAGTTTAGAATAAGGTGGTAGATGCATTTAGTAGAATATTTATCACAGTGCAAGAAATTAATTTAAGAAGAATTGGCATATATAGCTTCAAGGATTTGTATCCAATGGATGATGACTTTTCAACAGCCTATAAGGTATGTCAAGATTTTGAAAACCACTTCCATAGTAAGTATTCTGATTTCACTCTCCAAGAAGGTCTCCTATTTAATGAAGGACAACTATGTCTACCAAGAGGGTAAATGAGTGATAATTTAATACAAGAGAAGCATAATGGTTCATTAAGTGGGCTTTTTTGAGTGCTTAAAACTTTAGAGTTAGTACAGAGGTACTATTATTGGCCAAAAATTAGCAAGGATGTCCCGAAGTATGTAGAGAATTGTATAGTGTGTAAGAAGGCTAAGGGGAATTCATCCAATGTAGGATTGTATCAACCACTTCCAATCCCATATAGACCTTGGGAGTGCCTTAGTATGGATTTTTTGGTTGGACTTCCTAAGACCAAGCTAGGAATGGACAATATTTTTGTGATTGTGGAAAAATTTAGAAAGGTGGCTAACTTTGTGCCTTGAAAAAAATACTCATGATGCATGCTATACAACACATTGCTTATTTAGAGAAGTAGTAAGGATACATGGATTACCCTTAAGTATTGTATCAGACAGGGACTCTAAGTTTATGAGTCATTTTTGGAAAGCCTTATGGCAGAATCTTGGTACAAATCTTCCCTTTAGCTTGACATATAATCCATAGACTGATGGTGAGATTGAGGTGGTGAACCAAAGCTTAGGAAATATTTTGAGATGCCTGACAAAGAATATGGACAATCACGGGATCAGTTACTTGCTCATGCAGAATTTGCCTATAATGATATAGTCAATAGATCCACTGGAAAGAGCCCTTTTGAAATAGTGTATGGGATTCATCCTAGGGGTATCTGTGAACTCAAGGATCTTGGAAGCAGTGAAGAGAAGAGTGGTTATGCTGAATATTTTTCTCAGTCCATGTAAGAATTCCATGATACTGTGAAAAATACATTAGTAGAGAGCACAACTCACACCAAGAAGAAGGTAGATGAAAAGAAAAGAGATTTTCAGTTCCAAGTTGGATATTTGGTCATGATGCACCTAAACAAAGCAAGAGTAAAAAAAGTGTCCCAATTAAGCTTCAAATGAGATAGGACCTTGTACAATTCTAGCAAAGTATGGGTCTAATGCTTACGAAGTTTACCTTCCTACTGATATAGGGTTGTCTCTAGTTTTTAATATGGTAGATCTTGTGTGCTATAAGTGACCAATTCTAGAAGGAGGTCCTTATCTAAAACAGATACATAGGATCTCAAAGCACTGAAACTTCCAGTTACTCCAAAGCCAAAGGAAGAGAAGATTTTGAATTCAATAGTTTCTAAGAAGAATAGAACAAAAACCTACATGGAACATCTGGTCAAATGGAAAGGACAAGTTGATTTTGAAGCTACATGGGTGCAATAGACTGAGTTCAAGAAGTTAGGCATCAACCCTGACTTGATCCGATCACCTAGAAGTTGATTTCTCTTATTTGGGGGACTATGGTGTAGGAGCACTTAGGGTTAAAGGCCCTTACAAACATTTTGGATTTGTTTAAACTGGTCTGTAAGTTGTTTGTTCATTCACTCTTGTAAGGACCAAGTGAGAAATGGGTCAAATTGGTGAATAAACACCCTAATTGGTTAGATGTATGTTTTTAGGTTAATTTTGTATTGAAAAGGTAGTTTTTAAGCCTCTAGAAATCCAACCACGGAAATAGGAACCTTAGATAAGTTGATCAGTATGTACTGAAGTGCTTGACATGCATCTTTGTTTCTCGGTACTAATGCTCGACATATATTGATGCTCGGTGCTTATGCTCGGTACATTCAATTACAACAGCCTAGGAAAAGTAGATTTTGTCTTTAGTGGATAGTATGGTCAGTTGTAATGGTTCTTGAAAAGATGCTTTCAACTTGAGTGGGAAATTAAGTATGTTCTAATGATGGGAAGATCATTTAAAAGATCTCCAAAGCCTTTATTTTGGGAAGGAGGCTGATAGAGGTTGAAAGAGTTGGATGTGTTTGTATGTTTTTTTTAATTTTCCAATTAATGAAAAGTTGCAAGTTGTGTGTTTAGTTATTGTTGTTTACTCTATGTGCAAATATTTTAATCTTTTGGTTTTCAATTAGGAAGTTGTAAGTTCTTGGCCAATTCTAGGTTATAAATACTAAATGGCTCCTCAAGGTTCTTGAATCCATGGTGAGAACAATGTGCCTAGATGGAATTTGAGACGAGCTCCTGTACATAGTTTTCTTTTTGGTATTGGTAGGAGAAGTGACAATCATGATTTTGGAGTTCTTACCCTAGGTGAGCTCGGTAATAGTCTTCCTAGGGAAGAAAGTGAGAAAGATGCTATGAGTGCATTGGATAAATAATTTGGTTTATTTAGAATGAATCTACCCTTGTAGGTTCACCGAGCATGGAAGAATAACTTGTTGATGGGAATTGGGTCTTGAGAAGGAGGTAAAGTTATTAGTGACTTACTTCAGCTTAGGGTTTGAGAGTACCCTAGGAGGTCTAGAAGAGAGACCTTAGAGTAGAGTCGGGTTGACTCTATGAATAAGGATCTTGAATCCCCATCATGATACCCATAGTTTTAATTTTGGTGAGATGGAAACTAAGGGTCCAGATGAGAGAAGTGCTATGGAAGAGGACATCAATATCCAAGACTTGGAGGATAATAAAGAGCATGATATATATTTCCCTAATCTTGTTGAGGATTTTTTCATCTCTTGTGGTGAAGCGAACCTGATTTTTCTATTGCTAGACCATCTTGAGTCTGATCATCCTAATGAGATTTCCCAATTTGACTATTTGGGCCCAAGGCGTGGACAAAATGAAAAAATCAAGGGGTGAATAGGTTACTCTTCCCGTATTCTAGTGGACTATGAGGATTCAATAAGAATGGAAGACAATATACTATCAACTAACTCTAGGAATGAAGAAGATAATAATAAGGGTAAAGATGATAAGAAAGGTCTTGAGAATAAGGAGAAGGAGAAATTCCATGAGGAGATTGAGGAAAGGAATGAGGGGAAAGGCATTATCAAGGCTACCAAGGACCGTTTAGATCTGGATATATAGATCAATACTTGGATCTACAAAGAGATTAAAGACACCCATTTTAGGTATTCTGAGCTGGAGGAGAGAGTTGATAAAATCACCCTACTGATGGCAAAGAGCACTATTTTCTCTGGGAAGGGCACTCGTGATAAATTTGTTGGTGATGATGAGGCTCTGCTGGAGAAACTTGAGCTGAGGATTAACGTAGTGGTGAATTTTTGCCTCTAGACTACTTCTATCTACTTTCAAAGAATTGAGGAGGCCCTTAATAGGATCATGAAGTAGAGTTTTGAAGGCATTAAGGTCACCATAGACAACCTGTATGCTCTCTTAACTATGCTGGAAAGAAACTCCAGTCCTACCGTTAAAATTGATGATGATGTTGATAAGGGAGCTACCCCTACTGGTCCGAGTTCTAGAAAGAGGGTCAATACTAAAAACAAAAGAGTGTACCAAACAAAAGATATTGCAATGGTCAGGGAGTCGATTAAGCAATTCGAAGTGCTGAAAGAGGATACTACTAAATTTATGAAAAATATGGGTTATGGTGGTTGGTTATGTTCCTCGTAATGTTTTTTGGGAATTTTTATGGTAGGTTGTGCTAGGGGGTTATGTATTTTTGTTCCTTTTTTCCCCAACTACTTCCTTTTTTACTGTTGTAATGTTGTCAATCTTTTGATTTTGTAAAGGGTTACGGTTACCTTAAAATATTATTTTTACCTTAATCAAAAAATAAGATTATGAAGAGAAAAGGAGCAAGAGGATTGTCTTTCCTAAGCCTTGGGGTAGAAGAAAAAAGCCACATGGATTCCAATTCACCAACACCAAAAAATGTTCTCCTAAAATATAAGATAAGATCCATTTACACGATTTGTGGGAAAAACTTATTTTGTTAATAATTTACAAGAGGAAATTCTAATTAACTCTTTTATAGGACTTTAACATATCCAATTTGATTATCATAAAAGATAGCCTATGTTATTTTTGATAGTATGGAGCATTTTATGGGCAATAAGTGCTCCTTCCTCCGTATCTCTACCTAGAATAAATTAACATTCTTAGGAAATAATATTAGTGATAAGAGAGGTTAATCATGGGTACATTTCCTTAGTGAAAATCTTATATAGTATGTTGCATAAAGAGCTTGGGAAGCAATATCAAAAAAATATTAGTAGTGGGAACCTTTAGAATTAGAGAAAAGAATGTATATTTGAACTCTTTAAGAATAGAAGTATTCATGTGTGTGTCCTCTAATGATTTTAATAGATATAGAATGAAAAAATCCTGCTTGTTATGAAAGAAAATAGATGTGAATCCATCTGCACCTAAGGATTTTTCTAGTGGGAGAGGAAAAATCCCTTTTTTGAGTTCATCTAAAGTGACAGGTTGATTGAGATGAACATTCCTCTGAGAAGACAACAATTGGGGGATACAATTCAAAAAAATTATGTTATCCAAATTTTGATCACTACCCTCTTTCAATGATAGAATATTGGAGAAAAAATAGACTGCTTCAAAATGAATTTTATTTGTGTATGTGAGAAAAAAACCTTACTTAAATTGAAAATTTGTGTTAATGTCTTTTGATTTTGGTAGATGCATGGAAGAATTTTGTATTCCTATGTCCTTCTTTTAGACATAATTCTCTTGAATTTGTCTCAAATATATTTCTTCCTAGATAAGAACCTCTTCTAACTCTTGTTGTAGTTTCTTTTGGAGACTAAATGTTTGAGAACATAGAACATTATGAATAATGTTATCACTAATATCACTGAAATATGATAGTTATTGCGTCTTTTCACGAAGGATGTTTTTGACATGAAATTTATTCTAAATCTTAATTTGACACTTGACATATTAAAGTTTCTTAAAAATTTGAAAAAACTTAGAACCACAAAAGATGCTTGTGCCCACCATATTTCTAAAAGAGGAATAAAGGATGGATCCCAGACCCACATCTCAAACTTAAAATGAGGTTTCATCTAAATTTTGGCCTTCTTAACATGAATATTTTGTTGGAAATATGGATGGAGTAACTGAGAGGGGAGGGGTGAATCAGTTACCACAAAATTAAATCCACAAGTCCCTTAGATGTCTTCAATATATATTACTGTTACTCGGTAAATTAACCTTTTATTGTTCATTAAACATTCACAGTTATTGACATGCATAAAACAAATAACA
>MU227481.1:210960-249981 GCA_018584345.1 Thuja plicata
GAGTACGACCCACAAAATATCCAATTAGTGTATGTTTCTCTAACCATTCACATGCAGTATCAAATTCCTGAGGATTAAGGATAATGTCAGGGTTACCTCGTGGAAGACCTTCGGGATGAACTTGCGATGACGTTTGTTTGGAGGAGGCGCCATGGTAGTCCGAAGCTTCATTGAGGTCTTGACCCAAAATCTTAACACACAGATAAAGTACAACCTAGAGTATGGCTGGCACATAAATCTGCACAGAGTAGAAGCAAGGAATTACATGGACATCTATGGCGAGAACAGATCTTGGAAGGAGTAATGGGATTGCTTTTTTTTCTTTTTTCTTTTACCTCTTATGATTTATCCTTCTTGGGCTTATTTTTTGTTTGACCTTCCAAATCTGATTTTCAGAGATGATAGTTGTGTGATGAACTTATGTGTTACAATCCCTATTGAAATACTTTCTCACTTTTCCAAAGGAGAAGATTTGTAAGATATTACATAGACAACATTTATATATAAATTTCATAAATAGTACAAATCAAAAAACCCTACCAACCACCCTATTAAGCTATAGTCAAGCTTTTCCTACATTTACTCTAATTAGTAAGGATGACATTTTTTAATATTTTCCTTTTTATATCAATTAATATATATTAAATATGTGCATGTATATATAGATATTGATCTTTCTACAAGTAGTGATTGTCGTTGCACCAAAAGATTAACATTTTAATGCCCGATATAACCACTAGACTTATAGAGTCCACAGAGGTTGTTAAACCATGTCACAAATCTAGTGAGGGATGCTAGCACATTGCCAACAATCACCCTCCTAGTGTCACTCATCCTGGCATGTATGATTCAAACATGCAACCTAATGACATTAATTTTTCAATTAGTACACTTAGTGAAAAGCATTGACAGAGATCATCGGTACAAGTATTATCGGTGGACTACAAGAATTACCAACAAACAACGAGCATACCCGACAGAACACAAAGGTCATGAAAAAATGCTAAGTATGGAATTGACCGACGAACACTGACAAGTGTTGCACCAATGAAGTGAACAGGACATCACCAATGGGTCAATAAAATAACATTGAGATCATCACCGATGACACAGTTTTGAGAACAAAACTGACGAAGAAAAAAAGGCATACTCGATGACAAATTGAAGAAAGGAACACCGATGACAAAGAAAACTGACTGTCAGAACTGACAGTCAGTTAGAGAACCCACAAATAGTGGATTTGATTTTTACACATTAGATAAAGAAATGTAATTATATTTTTAGAGTTTTAATTTATTTTAAATCATAACTTGAGGGTCAAGCAAGATTTATATAAATGTTTTAAAGCATCCTAATGGATCTAAAACATATCGAACTAAAGATCAAGGTTAAGTTGTAAACCTTGGATCTAGAGTTAACTTGCAAAGCGTGAATCAAGAATTGAGCCAAAATCTAGTATAAATAGATGTTTAAATCAATTGTGAGTTATGAATTCAATATTATTGATAGCCACGATGAGCATCTAAGGAGCAAAAGGCAGAATTCATGCAAAGTTCATAAACAAATCATATCAGTTCTCAAGAACACACAGAGGCTACCAATGAGTAGACAAAGGTATTATTCAATCATGGAAGGATGATTACTTATACATAGGAAACTTTATTGGATATGTTATCAATAATTAGAGATTGTATACATCATCAGATCAAATAATTATGTAGTTACATTCTAACAAGTGCATCACATCTAAAATCCTTTTGTAGAAGGTGGACTTAACCGTTCTTTACAAATCTCTTAACAGAGTGCACACTTAACAGTGTTGCTAAAGCTTCAAATGAAGTAGATCTTAACAGGTCTCCACTATAGTACTCCTAACAAGGTAGGTCATCAGAAGTGACCAATTATAAGCCTTAACTGGCCCCTTCTTATCTGCAGATAGTGAAGTCTTGTGGGTAACAATCCCCACCACAGTTTTTACTTCCTAACAGGAGTTTTCTGTGATATCATATCTTATGTCATGTGTTATCTATTTTAATGAATGTTTCTTTTATGGTTACATATTAAATAACTTATGATATGATTGCATATACATAAAGAAAGATGAATAGTTAGATAAGATAATTTACAAACTGATGTTTAAGGGTTAATGGGCTAACCAAGAAAAGTTTTAGAGGTACTGACTCACCCCTCCCTCTTAGTACATCATTCCAATATAATTCCAACAATTGGTATCAGAGCTAAGTCTCTTTCTTGAGAAGCTTAAAGAATTAAGAGAAAAGATCAGAGCAATGGAAAAGTACAGGCTAGACATGACTATTGAGAATGAGCAGTTACAGATGCAAATAAACTATGAGCAGTATCAAGAGGCAAGAATCAAACTAAGAAAACTTTTTGATGAAATAAAGATTATGACAACCAGGATGAATGAGAAAGACTACAAATAATTGGAAATACAAGATTACTTTGATACAGTAGAATCATCAATGAGCAAAGCTTCAGACACATCAGTAGAAGAAATTACAAGTCTACAAGAGGTCAATCTACATCTGACAGATCAAATCAAGATGTTGCAAATCGGTCAAGAGACTCAAATGGTAAAAATGATTGATGTTATGAATGATGCAAGAAAAGCTGAAAATGAAAGAACACTAGCCATTGATGATAGGAGGAAAATAATAGAGAAGCTACAAGAGAAAGAATCATAGATTCAAAGACTTACTGAGCATCACCATGAGGTTACCAACCAGATTATTTTTATGAGTCAAGAAGCAAAATGATTAAATACAGAACTCATTGAAATAATACAGATCATTGGTGAGCTAAGAGAAGAGAATGAAAAATTCAAGCATGAAATCAAAGTCCAGAATCAACACAATGAATTGATCAAAAAGGATAAAGATAGAAACAAAAGGATGGATGATTTTCTTGATGGACAGAGAAGAGTCAACAACTACACAAGATTAGGGTACAACAAGAATGGTGAATCTTCTAATCAACCAGATCAGATGAATGCTTTCACAACCCCAAGATCCAAAAAGCTATCACGAAATCACTATGGAAAACTAGGCCACACCTCAAACATCTAAAAAAGAAAAATGAAAGGTATTTCTCAAGCACAATCTACTTTTATTGGTAATTGTTATAAATGTCAAAAGAAAGGACACAAGGCACATGAGTGAAAATCCAAAGTGACAAATCCAAAGAGAAAAACCTATATGGACAAGTACTGTCCTACATGCAAGATGAATGGGCATACACATAAGGAATGCTGGAAAAAGAACAACAAGGCATGGACACCAAAGGAAACTGATAAAAGATACAAACCAACAAGAGTAGGTAACTCATATGTTTGGGACTATAACACATGGGTAAACTACACAACATGTCGAGGGTATGGTCATATTGCTGCCGACTGTATGAGAAAGTGGACCAGAACGTCAAGAGCTTGGACCAATCTAGGTATGGCATGTTTACATTGTCATAAGGTTGGACATGTGATAAAATATTGCAAAGATGGACTGATAGACATAAGTACACATCCCAATGGAAATACCATTGATGACATCAAGAGAATGAGAAAAAAGATGTGGGTAAAAGCCACAAATACTCAAGGTGATAGAACAAGCAATGCAAATGGTGACACCTCATCCAATGTATCTGGTGACATCACTACATCCAACTAAATTGCACAAGTAAGTATGGAACTGCATTATGACAAGTTTTACTATGCATCAGTTCCATTACACATAGTTCATATTGTAATATAAGCATGAATAAAGATGCAAAATATTGTTGTATGATCAAAATATTGAAAAGAAACCATTAGTTATTGGGCATAATTTGCATTGGTGAACACTCACAGAAAAGTTAGTACTACTTACCAGAATGTATCGGTCATTACACAAGCTAAGTGTAAACCGACGGATATCGGTGAATGTTGAATCAACAAAAGTTGTCTTCACAACCTCACCGACAATCATCGATGAAGTCTACAAAACCAATAGCAACCCTGATGCTTTGCACAAACATCAAATATGTTATGAATGTCTCTACCAAAAAATTATTCTTCATATACCGACGAGTTGGTAAGCATTAATGACAACTTAGGGCGCAAAAAGGTTATAAAAGCCCAACGGGTAAACTCATTTTTGCACCTACAATTTTCGAGAAGAGCATAGCAGACCAGAGTGATTTAAGAGAAATTTGGAAATTGATCCAATAGAAATCAATTTGACACAAAGCATTCACATTCACAGGCAATCAAAAAGAATTTGTAAGTAATAACTCTCACCGACTGCACTATTTTATTTGCGAAAAGCCCTAAATTTCTGAAAAACAAGATGGCATCGACTTCTAGAGTTGAGAAAATTAAGGTAGATAAGAAGAAATCCTTCAAGCTTCTCAGCAGAGTCTCATGTGTTGAACCTAAATACAAGCTACACCCTGAAATAGTTTCACAACCTGATGATTCTGGAGAATTCTCCAGAATCCCACCTAGGGTTTACTGGTAGAGGATGTAAGGTCCTATATTCACTGCAAGATCTTGGAAATAAGAGATCTAGACCTAGATAATTCCTATAGGGCACTATGTGATGATGCTAGAAAGCTCAAAGAAGAGCACAAACACTTGGAAGTAAAGGGACTCACAAATGCACTGCATTTTCCCAAGGTCTTCAAAATAGAATGGATAAAGATTGTTCTTAGCAGAGTTCACAACAAGACTCTATGGCTAAACAAGCTAAAGGAAATAACAAAGGATGTTATTGACATGGTTACTAGTTATCCTACAACTTATAAACCATAGGCTCACAAGAACCCATCTCTGGCATATGTAGAAAAACTTACTGGTGCTAAATCAAATAAAAGAGCACTAAAGGTCAACACCATTGCCGATGTAGAGTTGAAGTTTGGAGCATGTATTGTTGGATATAAGATCTTCAAAGCAAGCTGAATGAATAGCATATCAAGTACAACTATGACCACATCATACACGATCATCAAACAGGGAAAGAAGATGGATCTTGCAAAGATCTTGTTACATCAATTGGAGGAGAACATGTGCACAATAAGGTCTTTAAGGACAAACACTTGTAAGTTTGGTTCCCTCATAATGTGCATATTCTTTTACTTTGAAGAATACTCTCCTTCACTTGGAAAAGTTGCATGGGACACAAGCAGACCCATAACCATTTAGATAGGTGAATTCATAGAATCACTAGGAACATGTTTTGATAATGTTGTGCATGAGTATTTCGAAACCATTAAGGAAATGCTGCAAGCCAGAACAAGAATTCCTGAAAGTCTGATAGAGGAACACCAAGAAGACGTATGTTTAATGGTAGATACTGATTTCACATACATCTAAGTAGTAGTACCAAGGAAATCATTGCTTTCAAAATTAGAATATGAAATCAAAGAAAGATTATCCAATGAGTGCATTAAGGCACTATTAAATGAGCCAGTAGACAACAAGAAACCAAGATTTGGTACCTATGAAGAGGCCAAACAAAAGATTAAAACAAATCTTGTTGTCAAGAAGGCTGTAAAATAGTCAAAAAGAATGGTGAAGAATTTGAAAAAGAACTTTAATATATCTTCTAAAGGAGAAGAAGAAAGAGAAGGTGAAGAGGAACAAGAGGGTAAGGAGGAACTCACCGAGGACCAGCTACCCATCGGTGATACAACAGAGAAAAATGAATCAAAGTAAGAGAAGTCTGATTCACCACCTCCTCCTCCAACAAAGAAGTCAATAACAAGGATTCAAACAACAAAGGATGCAACTCCTTCTCCCATGGTAAAAGGAAAGGTGTATAAGAGGAAACTTGATACACCAAAGGAAAAACAACTAGTTAGGGCACCAACCAAAAAGGACGAAATGTGTTCAGACAAATGAGGATTTAGAGGACTTAGCTATGGATGAACCTGACACTACAAAACAAGCAAAGGTTACATCACCCACTAAAGACATTGATGAAATATGTAAGTACATTTCTGAAGCACCATCTATTGGACATCCTAAGATTAGTAAATGGTTAAGATGGGATTCTGTAGAACAGAATAAGATTGAAGATGCACTTATAGCTAAGATGTGCAGACACTAGTATATCCCACTACAATTCATTACACGTGATGTACCACAAGAATTATTGATTAGAATATCTTCTAGATTCACTTTTGCACTCCATGAGGAGAAAATGATAAGAGAAAGAGTACTAGTTTCTCTTATGCCTCTTGAATCAAAAAGAGAAGAAATCAATAAAATCATGGAGAAATATGTGAAAATTTTCTCACACAAAATGAGAGCTTATAAATTTCTTAAAGAGAAGCTTATAGAGCTAGAACAAGGAACCCATGATACATGGAGCAAGATACTCAATCCTGCTGAGGAGAGAAGTTATGAGAAGGAAACTGTCACCCAAAGAAATAACTCAATAGCTAAGTTAGACAGTGAAGAAGTATAGATAATTGGCCAGAAATAGATCGATATTATAAATGAAGAATGACCTTAAAATAGTGAAGAAAATCAGGTACCAGCAACTCTAATTCACATCAGTTTAGAGGATGAAGAAGTTAACAAAGAAGAATTGTCAATAAAAGGTAACTTAGCTACTGATATAAATGATGAATCATGGTTAGACAACATTGTCAATGAAACCATAGGACAAGAACCTCCAGTATAAGTTCAAAAAGATGAAGACATAAATGCTGCAAAGGGCCATACCGACAGACAGGATACAACTATTGACACTGCAACAGTTAATACACCTACAAACATGAATATTTTAATAAATGCTATTAATATTCAGTCAAGTCAGGACAAATCATCTAAGAAAGATGATAATATACCCAAGGATATGGATACAAATGAAAACAAAGTTTCATCCAACACTCAAAAGGATACAGATACAAAAATGAAGGATGCAACAAACAATCAACAAGAAGTGACAAATGAACAAAACAAAGAAGCTAATAATAAAATAGAGGATACACTAAGAAAGGGTGAAGAAAAAGATAAAAGTGAAGGAGTCAAGCAGGATGAAGGAATAAAACTTAAAGAAGATACATCTGTTGATACACCTAAGGAAAATGAGGAGACGTCTTCACCAAACAAGTTGATGGACTCAAAATACATACAAAAGGATGCCTCATCTTCTCAACCCTCACCTACCAAGTCAACCCAATCTCAAGCTTTATAGATGGTAGTACATCAATCTACCACCCAGCCAAAGAAGAAGAAGAAGAAAATAGTAAAGAGAGACATCTTGGATGTTACACTGGATGAAGTAATAGAAGTTCCAAACTGGGATATTACCACTTTGGACAGTGATAAACTTCAAGAGTTTGGAGTGCTATGTCAAAGAAAAGCCATTCAAAAGAAAATGATACAAGAACATAGGGAAATAATGGCACTTGAAAAGGCAAGAGACATTCTCCAACAACTTGTTCCTGAGGTAAAACTTGAAGCAAATACTACAGTTAAGGAACAAATAGTTGTTCTTACCGACATAATCACAAACTAGAATATAGATGTAGAACAAGCTATGGAAGAACAAGTAGAAAAGAAGTATAAATACAAGTTAATTAATAAAATCATCCTAGAAGTGGCACTGAACAAGGTAAAGTTCTCTGAACTAACTGATCAATTAGAGCCAATGATTGATGAAGCAGTTACCTTAGTTCAAAAGATGTGCACACTTGAAAATTTTACAAAGGAAAATAATGACAAGTTAGAAGAGATAGATTCTAATGTCACAGCAAGTGCACAAAGCCTAACCTCAAATGTAGACATTATCAAGGTGCATCATGAAAAGGTCATTGAGGATAAAAGACTAAGGCAAGAAATATGGGATGCTGAAACACAACGAAGAGGTGAGATTATAGAACTACATGCACACATTCTACCTAATCGTACTATTCTACATCAACATATTTCTGAAGCAAGAAACCTTATTGCAACCCCAGAGATGTCTGTAGTAGACAACATCTATGATATACATGTAAGGATATCACCGAAGCACGCGGCTCTAGAAAAGATAAATGATAAATAGGAAAAGATGATGGAGGAGATCAAATCCTCACATTCCCACCTTTTTGACAAGCTGTAAGTACCTTTGCCTTTATAATCCAAAAAGGAGGAATAGAAATGAAATGTATATTGTATGTACAGAAGGAACAAATATATAAAGATAGTTATGTATAATATATATAAAAAAAAGGGAAAAGAAAAGTACATAAGGATATGTATATATACTTACACTTACCGGCATATACATAGGGGGAGTCATTTAAATGACTTAGGAAGGAGTATACACAAGTGTACATGCTAATACACTCAGTATGTTGCACATATCATGTTTTTGATACTAATGTCAAAGAGGGAGATTGATGACATTAATTTTTCCATTAGTACACTTAGTGAAAAACATTGATAGAGATCATCGGTACAAGCATTACCAGCGGACTACAAGCATTACTGGAAAATAGTGAGAATACCCAAAAGAACACAAAGGTCATGAAAAAATTCTAAGTATGGAATTGACTGACGAACACTAACAAGTGTTGCACCGAAGAAGTGAATAGGACATCACCGATGGGTCAATAACATAACATTGAGATCATCACTGATGACATAGTTTTGAGAACAAAACTAACAAAGTAGAAAAGGCATACCTGATGACCAGTTCAAGAAAGGAACACCGATGACAAATAAAACTGACCGTCAGAACTGACACTCATTTAGAGAACCCACAAATAGTGGATGTGAGTTTTACACATCAAATAAAGCAATGTAATTCTATTTTTAGAGTTTTAATTTTTTTTAAATCATAACTTGAGGGTCAAGCAAGCTTTATGTAAATGTTTTAAAGCATGCTAATGGATCTAAAACATATCTAACTAAAGATCAAGGTCAAGTTGTAAACCTTGGATCTAGAGTTAACTTGCAAAGCGTGAATAAAGAATTGAGCCAAAATATAGTATAAATAGATGTTTAAATTAATTGTGAAAACTTATGAATTCATTATTGTTGATAGCCATGAAGAGCACCTAAGGAGCATAAGGCAGAATTCATGCAAAGTTTAGAAATAGATCATATCAGTTGTCAAGAACATAGGGAGGCTACCGACGAGAAGACAAAGGTATTATTCAAACCTTGAAGGATGATTACTTATACATAGGAAGCTTTATTGGATCTGTTATCAGCAATTAGAGATTTTATATGTCATTAGATCAAAGAGTTATGTATTTTCATTCTAACAAGTGCATCACATCTAAAATCCTTTTGTAGAAGGTGGACTTAACCGTTCTTTAAAAATCTCTTAATAGAGTGCACACTGAACAGTGTTGCTAAAGCATCAAACGAAGTAGATCTTAATAGGTCTCCACTGTAATAATCCTAAAGGGGTAGGTCATAAGAAGTGACCAATTGTAAGCCTTAACTGACCCCTTCTTATCTACAGATAGTGAAGTCTTGTGGGTAACAATCCCCACCGTAGTTTTTACTTCCTAACAGGAGTTTTCTGCGATATCATATCTTGTGTCATGTGTTATCTATTTTCATGAATGTTTCTTTAATGGTTACATATTAAAGAACTTATGATATGATTGCATATACATAAAGAAAGATGAATAGTTAGATAAGATAATTTACAAACTGATGTTTAAGGGTTAATGGGTTAACCAAGAAAAGTTTTAGACATACTGATTCACCCCTCCCCTCTCAGTACATCATTCCAATATAATTCCAACAACGACCAAGCTCTGATACCACTTGTTACAAGTAGTGGTTGTATTTGCACCAAAATATTGACCATTTAATTCTGATACAACCACTAGACTTATAGAATCCACAAGAGGCTATTAGACCATGTCGCAAATCCTGTGAGGGACACTAACACACTACCAACAGATGTGCCTTTGGCCTTGAGGAAAATAGAAATAAACCTGAAAAGATGAAAAGGATTCAAAGGTTTACCCCAAAAAAGGGTTGTCAAATCCACTTTTATGTTAAGGTCATGTATGGTAGACCATAAGTTGCAATAATCATATATAATGATGGAAGTCATTGTGATGCCAATAGTGATTTTTTGCATGGAAAGAATGACCCTTCTGGTCATCCAAGGAGCAGTTTTGCACCAATATTATCAAACAAATGCCAATCATATTATGACTCTTTACTGCTAATGGGTATAGGAATTGACACAATATGTGAACACCACTACATAAAATATAGTTTAACAGAGTTGATGAATAAGAGAGATGTATTCTTGTTGATAAACGATGTGTTAAATGCATTGAAAATAGTATACTCCATTCGATCTAAAAAGAATGAAGATGACACAAAAAGTGTTAGCTTGTGGCATGTAGAGGAGACATATAACTTCTTCTACTATAAAAGACCAAACTACGTGGAAAATGTTCCACTTGTCATGGAATCCAAATACTATGGTTGCAAGAAATGATGATCAAACATTCACATAACTCAATAGTTGCAATGAATTCAACATTCTGAACATATGGCTATCTCTTCTGAGGAGGATTACAATAATAATGAGGAAGGTATTGATATAGATGGTGAGGAGGAAATGTCCAGTGGAAAAGGCTGAAAGAGAGGGAAGTCCATGATGGGAAAACACCAAAACACAAAGGATAAGAATAGGGAAGAGAGTGCCGATGGGAAATCTCCAAAGGAAAAGACCCATAGAATTTCCCCTATTTCAGACCACAAATTGAAGAGGAAGCTCTAGGGTGATTACCATGAGACCAATCAGGCTATTCCCTCTCCTCATAACTCTTAACCATAAAATATGGGGAATGATTATAGACAAGATAGCGAATTTTGTTGTTATATGTCCGAATAGGGGAAGATGATAGGATGGCATGACTTCAATGTCAAAATTTCCAAAATGGGGATTACTAGAGAAATTATAAACCCCAAGTTCATTGAAGGTGAACGTGGGCAGATTAAGTTGGATGATCTTATCGACCCATCAATGGTGGTGCTAAGTGATAACACCAGGGTGCTTGAGCTGGACTTTCTCAATAACACTAGGAATAGCATGTTAGATAACTACAAGACTATTAAATGGCTATTCCATAAAGTGGAGGATCTCAAAAATGGGGTTAAAGGCATAGACAAGGCTAAAGCTTATAGAAATGCAGAGGAACAGATGAATCTGAACACCAAAGCTCAAATAATGGAGGAAAATATGACTAGGTTAGAAGCTACCCTAAAAAAAATAGCGAAACAGAGCTATAATATCCTCAAAGCATCCAAAGAACACACTAAGACTATCATCAACAAGTTTGAGGAAAAAATAGAAGGGACAGATGCGGCCAGCATGAATATGGAGATAGAACAAAACATTGATCAGGGTCCCAACAAGAGAACTAGAGCCATAACAAGGAAGATAAAGGATAAGGATATGTTGATTAATCTCCATAAGATCAAGGATTTAGCTGCTAATATGGAGCTACCTGAGGCCAAGGTGGTCACTCTGATGGTGGACTTATCTTGAGGGTCGATGCTCTTTTTTGTTGTCCTTGTGTTATTTTCTTTTTTAGAAGCTCTATTTATTTTCTTCTCTAGCCATTTTGACCCATTCTATCTTTTGGTTCTATTTCATTTAAGACTGGGTGAATTGTTATTTTTTTAACTCTATTTTGCATTTTAGGAACCCTATAAGACCTACTTTACTTAATGAAAAACATTCTCAACATATAAATATGGTGTAAGTAGTGCAGGAGCACCTAAGGTTAGAAACATTTCTAGGATAGAAAACTTTTTGGTTTGTAACGTGTTTTTTCCACCATTCTTGTAATGATCGAGGTCAATCGGTGAACAAACACCATAGTTTCTTAAAATTTGTTTTATAGGTTAAGTGTGTGTTGAGGTAGTTTTTAAACCTCTAGAAATCCAACGAGTCTAGCAACCGAAATGGGCAAACGACACTAAGTTATATTGGTGCTTGGGAAAATTTATTTCTCGGTAACGCTACTCGGGAATCTTGCTCGGTTTACACTAGGTTACTCAGGTATGCTATGCAGAATGCTCATGAATGTCGCTTGGTAATGTCTCTCAGGTTACACTTAGTGTTTGGGAATGTTTCTCGATGATTTTACTCAGGGTTTCTTACAGATTTTGGGTTGTTGACTGGTGCTTGGGCATTGAAGGAAAAGTTTATTTTGATGCTTGGGACTGATGCTCAATAATGGCAGTCTCTTTCTTGGTTATGTTAGTTAACGACCTAGGAAATGCGAGATGTGACATTTGTGACCAGCTGGGTCAACTGCAATGGTCCTCATTGTGTCATTTTTGTCTTTGATGGATAGTGACACCTGTTCCAGTGATGGGAGGGTCATTTATGGCTTGACCATGCCTTTTGTGCAAGGTGGTTGAAGTTGTTAAAGAGCATGAGATATTTTGGAGATATTTTTGAGGGAGAGTTATATAGTTGAAACCTTTTGTAAGAGAGTAAGAGCAGAAACAAAAAGGAACACATTGTATTTTGTAATAGATTAGAGTTTGTGAATATAGAGAGAATTTGGAGAATTATCTTGAGCATTTTTTTGATGGTTTCCATGTGCAATGTGTATTGTTACATTATTCAGGTGGAACTAGTCAGTTTAGCTTGGAGAATAAATCTATCCTAATAGATTCTATAGCATGAGATAGTAGCTTTACAGTGAGAACCAAGTCTAGGTAACTTGAGGTGAAGATCTTAGTGACTTCCTGAAGTTAGGGTTTGATAATACCCTATAACGTCCATTTAGAGACCTTGAAGCAGAGTCAAGCTGACTCTCAGTAACAACTAGACTTGGGATACCTACACCAGATTGGTATCAAAGCGTGTTAGAAGATTGGGATTGTATTTTTTTGGGATTTATTTTCGGTGGAATCTGTAGATTCATCCAAGATGGTGACCAACGCAGAGATAGAGAGGAGAATAGACTCCTGAAGGAGAAGTTAGCCAAAATGGAATGCAAGTTAGAAGAAGTGCAGCTTCGAACTACAGCAGTCAGTGAATTGATGAGAAGGGAAAATTAGTGGCTGAGGAGTACATGATCCCAGAGCCAGACCCTATGCTTCAAGAAGAGCCATTCTTGAAAGCATTGAAGGCAATGAGTGGTAATTCCTTATAAGGTATGCCTCTATTTAGTGGCAAGATGGATCCAGAATTAATCATGGAATGGATAGAAGGTCTTGAAAATCACTTTGATTGTGATAGTGTGATTGAAGCTCAGAAAGTCAGAATAGCCAAGACAAGATTGAGAGGAACCTCTCTCACTTGGTGGAAATTTGTCCAAGACGAAAGGGAAAAAGGAGGAAAGAACCCCATAACAAGTTGGAAAGGTATGGTTGCAAAGATGAAGGAAACTTACCTTCCTAATGATTATGAAGTGCAGTTGCACAAGAAAAGGAAGAATCTAAGATAGAAAGACTTAGATGTCAGTGCCTATATAGAAGAATTACATAAGCTATGGTTAAGGTCACTTTTGATGGAAGAAGAAATCCTAAAGGTGGAAAGATATTAGAATGGCCTCAAATGGAGTATTCAAGAAGAGATCAATCTCTTAAACCCCAAGACTGTACACCAATGCTATCAACTAGCCCTTAAAGTGGAAGAGAAGTTAAAGAAGAAGAAAGACTCAAATAGTAGAGGGAGAGGAAGAGACAATAGAGGTCATTGTGGAGGATATGGAGGAAGAAATCCTAAAGCTAAGAATCAGAGTGAGTCCAAACTCATAGCGAATCAAGGAGAATCTAGTAGTTCACTAGAGGTGGTTACAACTGAGGAAGACGTTCAAACAATATTTCAAGAGGAAGAAATGATAACCAAGGAAGAGGATCTTACTTCTCTTTGATGAAATGCTATATCTGTCTAAAGTTTGGGCATCCTACATTTTGGTGTTCTGCAAAGAGCTCTATTTCATGAAGAGAGAAAAGAGCTAACTATGTGCAAGAAGAGTCTTCTAGCAGCAAGACTATAGAAGTCCCCATAGGATCAAAGATGGGAGAGCATTTGATGGTTCAGAGAACACTCCTCAAGGAACCCATCAAAGAAGAGACAAGCCAAAGAAGATCTTTGTTTCGAGTCAAGTGAAAGGTACTCGGTAAGGTCTGTAAAGTTATCATAGATTCAAGTTCTAATGATAATATAGTTTCTTTAGAAGCTATTGAGAAGTTAAAGTTGACAATGATACCTCACACTAATCCTTATAGAGTTACTTGGTTGAATAAAGATCAACATGTAATAGTCAATGAACAAGCTTGGATATAATTTTCCATAGGGAGGTATAAGGGAAGAGTTTTGTGTCATGTCCTACCCATGATGCATTTCATTTTCTATTAGGTAGATCTTGGCAATTTGATCGAGCTGCAGTGCATGATGGAGTTTAGTACTCCTATTTCTTCAAGAAGGATGAAATAAATTTTAGGGTATAGTCAACCTTGGAAGAAGAGAAAGAAAATAAAAGAGGTCCCAACCTACTATTGGTTGGTGAGAAAGAATTCTTTAAGACATTGGAAGAAGATGGAGTAGGCTTTTTTTTGGTTTTAAAACCAAAAGGTGAAAAGGGAAATAAGAGGGAAGATTTTCCTTTAGAAATCCAAAGGTTGTTAACTCAATACCAGGCCATAGTTAGTGATGGTAAACCAGCTACCCTACCACCTGAGAGACCTATTAGTCATCAAATTGAATTTATCCTAGGAGCCTCACTTCCAAATAAAGCTACTTATAAGATGACCCCGCAGTAGAATTTAGAGATTTCTAATCAAATCTGGGACTAATTGACTAAGGGTTCATTAGAGATAGTATAAGTCCTTGTGTTTTTCCCACAGTACTAGCCCCAAAGAAATATGGTACATGGAGGTTGTGTACTAATTCTAGGGCCATAAATAGGATTACCATCCGGTATAGGTTCCCAATCCCAAGGATAGAAGATTTGATGTATTGCCTTGATGGAGCTAAGTATTACTCTAAGATAGATCTTGAGAGTGGATATCATCAGATAAGAATTGAAGGGGGATATGAGTGGAAGACTTCTTTTAAGACTACCGAAGGAATCTATGAATGGCTTGTTATGCCTTTTGGGTTATCAAATGCCCCAAGAACATTTATGAGATTAATGAATGAGGTTTTGAAGGAATTCATTAGAAAATGGGTTGTAGTGTACATAGATGACATCCTAGTGTTCAACAAGACCAAAGAGGATCATCTTAGATATCTGCAAATGGTAATGCAAAGGTTGCATGAAGAAAGGTTGACAATCAATTTGGAAAAGAGTGATTTCATGAAGCAAGAGTTGGTATATCTAGGTTTTTTTTTATCTTAGAGGGTAACTTGAAGATGGATATCAGCAAGGTGGAAGAAATCTTGAATAGGCCTACACCAAAGTCAAAATTTGAAGTAAGAAGCTTCCATGGTTTAGCACAGTTCTACCAGAAGTTCATCAAACAGTTTAGTGAAATCAATGCACCTATTTTAGATACTAGTAAGATTGTTGTCAATGTAGTTTTGAGTCAAGAAGGGAAGCCAATAGCCTTTCACAGTGAGAATCTCACTGATGCAAAAAGGAAGTATTCCTCATATGATTTGGAATTGTATCCATTAGTGCAAGCACTATGGAAATGGAGACATTATCTCCTTCCCAAAGAATTTGTAGTCTTTATCGACAATTAGGTTTTGAGTTTTCTAAGTTCACAGGACCAACTAAGCCATAAGCATATGAAATGGGTGGAGTATATGCAAGCCTATAATTTTTCCATAAAGAATAAGAAGGGAGTAAAAAATAAGGTAACCAATGCATTGAGTAGAAGGTTACTCATAGTGAAAGAAGTTTAGCTAAGGAGCATTGGCATTGAAAGATTCAAAGATCTGTATCTAACAAATGAAGACTTTTTAGCAGCATACAGGGTATGTCAAGATTATCAAAATCATTTTCATACTGAGTATTTAGAGTATACTCTTCAAGAAGGTCTTCTATTTAAGGGAGGACAACTTTGTGTACCAAGAGGTTCCATGAGGGAGAACCTAGTACAAGAAAAGCATAAGGGTTCATTAATTGGACATTTTGGGTTGAATAAAACTCTAGAGTGGGTTAAGAGGTATTACTATTGGCCAAGAATGAATCAAGATGTCCAAAATTATGTAGAGACTTGTATGGTTTGTCAGAAGGCAAAAGGAACTTCATCGAATGCAGGATTGTATCAGCCCCTTCTTATCCCAAGTAGACCATGGGAATGCCTTAGTATGGATTTTGTAGTTGGACTACCGAAGACCAAGCAAGGAATGGACAACATCTTTGTGATTGTTGATAGGTTCAGCAAGATGGATCACTTTGTGTCATGCAAGACCACACATGATGCATGTTACATAGAAAATATATTATTTAGAGAAGAAGTAAGGATACATGGATTACCTTTGAGTATTGTATCTGATAGAGACTCGAAGTTCATGAGTCATTTTTGGAAAACTTTATGGCAGAAGATTAGTACTAATATTTCTTTTAGCTCAAAATATCATCCACAGACTAATGATCAGACTGAAGTGGTGAACTAAAGCATAGGAAATATTTTGAGATGCCTCACCAAGGAGTATGGACAATCACTGGATTAGTTACTTGCTCAAGCAGAATTTGCATGCAATGACACAGTCAATAGATCCACTAGAAAGAGCCCTTTTAAAATAGTGTATGGGATTCATCCCAGGGGTATATGTGAATTAAGGGATCTTGGAAGCAATGCAGAGAGGAGTGGGTATGATGAAGAATTTTCTCAATCCATGAAGGAGGTCCATGACTCGATTAAAGAAGCATTGATAGAGAGTACCACTCACACCAAGCAGAAGGTAGATGCAAGGAAAAGAGATATTCAATTTCAATTTGGAGATTTTGTCATGGTGCACCTAAACAAACAAAGGTTGAAAAAAGGACTTCCAATTAAACTTTAGATGAGGAAGATAGGCCCTTGTGCAATATTGGAAAAGTATGGGTCTAATGCTTATAAATTTTATTTTTCTGTAGACATAGGATTGTCTCCTGTTTTCAATGTGGCAGATTTGGTATCCTACACAGGACCAATTCTAGAAGGAGATTCTGATCTAACAACAAATACCAAGGATCTCAAAGAACTCAAACTTCTTGTTACACCGAAACCGAAGGCAGAGGAGATTCTAAATTTGAGAGTTGCCAAGCAGACTAGAAAGCATACCTAAATGGAACATCTAGTAAAATTTCAAGGACAAGATGTTTAGAGGCTACACCGGTGCAAGCAACCAATTTCAAGAATTTAGGGATCAATCCTAACTTAATCCAATCTCCTGGAAGTTGATTTCTATTTTTGGGGAGTATGGTGTAGGAGCACCTAAGGATAGAAACATTTCTAGGATAGAAAGCTTTTTGGTTTGTAAGGTGTTTTGTTCCACCATTCTTGTAACGACCGAGGTCAATCGATGAACAAACATCATAGTTGCTTAATAGTTTTTTTCTAGGTTAAGTGTGTGTTGAGGTAGTTTTTAAACCTCTGGAAATACATCAAAGCTCTAGAAACCGAAATGGGAGAATGACACTAACTTATACTGGTGCTTGGGTTCCTCTATTGATTGGTAATGCTACTCAGGAATCTTGCTCAGTTTACACTAGGATGGTCGGGTATGCTATGAAAAATGCTTGAGAATGTCTCTTGGGTTACACTTGATGCTCATAATTGTTGCTTGGGGTTGCTTACAAATTTCAGGTTGTTGACTAGCACTCAGGTATTGAAGGCAAATTTTATTTTGACACTCGGGATTGATGCTCGGTAATGACGGTCTGTTTCTCGGTTATATTGGTTAATGGCCCAGGAAATGCGGGATATGACATTTGTAACCAGCTGGGTCAACTACAATGACTCTTGTCATGTTGTTTTTGTCTTTGATAGACAATGATACCTATTCCAGTGATGGGAGTGTCATTTATGGCTTGACCATGCCTTCTGTGCAAGATAGTTAAAGTTGTTAAAGAGCACAAGATATTTTGGAGATATTTCTGAGGGATAGTTATACATTTGAAAGGTTTTTTAAGAGAGTAAGAGCAGAAACAAAAGAGGAACACATTGTATTTTGTAATAGATTAGATTTTGTGAATATAGAGAGAATTTGGAGAATTATCTTGAGAATTTTTGTGATGGTTTCCATGTGCAATGTCTATTGTTACGTTATTCAGGTTGAACCTATCAGTTCAGCTCAGAGAATGAATCTATCCTAATAGATTCTATAGCATCAGATAGTATCTTTACAGTGAGAACCAGGTCTAGAGCACTTGAGGTGAAGATCTTAGTGATTTCCTCAAGTTAGGGTTCCATAATACCCCATAAGGTCCATTCAGAGACCTTGAAGTAGAGTCAAGCTGCCTCTCAATAATAACTAGACTTGGGATGCCTACACCAATAAGTAAAATAATTTCAGCTATAAATTTATAGATTTTAATTTAATTAGTGATTTTTTAAATATTAATCTATCAATGTTTATTCTGGTGTACTCAATTATATAGCTTTCTTTTTTTAAATGAATAAGAATCTACTATACCCATTGCATGGGCCACATCCTCAAGAAATAAAGTTGGCGATATAAATGAATGGTTGAGATAAGTTTATACATGAGAGAAACTATGTAAAGAAGATTGGCATGTCAATGTATTTATGATTGATGATGATGGTGCAAAGATTGAAGCCATTGGGTTCTTATTGGTCTTAGTTTCTATAAATAAACTAGGATTAACTTATTATAATTGATTAATATTTAGTTTTAAAATGTATATATTTCATAATTTGCAACTTATACTAGTTACAAATTACATTTCATCTTGTAGAATATTACTTATCAACTTTTAAGTGTAACTTGTAGATTATCCTTTCAATTTTGAGTACTTTTATGTATTCGCAATGTGCATAGAGTGTGACTAAAAAATGTTAATAGGAAAGAAAAGTTTTAATTAAAATACATGTAGCATTATATGTTTGAAAATCATAGTTTGATATTGTGTTTAATAATCTAGGTATGCTAGTAATAAGGATGTTGGTACAAATATGTTTGATAACTTTGGTGAGATAATATATGCAACAAGTGACAATAGAGATAATACTAATGAATTGATGAAACAATTCATGTTCAGGAATTCAAACGGAAAAAGAAATTCTTTGATTAATTTCAAAAAACCTTGTGTCATGGTGAGAGTTGTAAATTAGTAAGCTTGTCAAATTATTTATTCTAGTTTATATATATTTGGATCATTTAATTTATTTTTTGTGTTTATTAAACATAATTATGTTTCTTTGTATAGAAATGTCAACGAAAATCTTTCAAAACTTCTCTCATGCAAATCAAGAAACCAATATTTCAATAGAGTCATACCACTTTCACATAAAGTTTCATTACTTAAGTGATCATGTTAAGAAATGTACAAGGAGAATGGATTGTCTTATCCATATTCTTCTTCAGAAGGTAGAGCCATTTTACAAAAATAAAATATATTTATAATTATCTAGGTTTTTAACTAACTTAAAAAAGAGAAATATTATATATATTCATTAGAGAGGTAAAGAATAATACCTATTAAATATTGTTATACATATGATCTCCTCCCTAACACATACACGA
Source organism: Thuja plicata (assembly GCA_018584345.1). NCBI lineage: Eukaryota > Viridiplantae > Streptophyta > Pinopsida > Cupressales > Cupressaceae > Thuja > Thuja plicata. Next base: position 230,595 of record MU227481.1, read on the forward strand.
TAAGAAGCCAATAGTTCCTAGAAAAAGGTATTTTGTCACAAAATTCAGACTAGATTTATATGTATGTAATTGATAGTGGGCACAAAGTATGAATACATGCTTGCAAGCATGTGTTGAAGATTTTAGATCTCATAAAGAGAAAGAAAGAAAATACAAAAGATCAAGATACAAGTGAGTGTCATTTAACATTTGAGTATTATATTTATATTTGTAATTCTTATAATTTTTTTCTCAAAACTAAGGTAAATTTACTAAATTATATAAGATAATACTTACATAAATTATGAAAGCAGTTTAATAAATTATAAATAATAATTCAATAAAAAACAAATTATCAATTTCATTTTTCAAATAATAAATTCTATTATTTTAGATAAAATTATTTTTAAAATTTATCAAAAAATAAGTTTAGAAATTTAAAAAAATATATTATAAGATTTAAAAATTAAATTATTAAGTTATTTTTTACATACTAAAAAGAATTTAATTGAATTTAAAGTTATATTTTTATACATTAATGTTAAACATTTTCAAAATAAAATTCTCTGTAATACTACTGTTTTAATTTTGTAGTTATGGTTAAATATCTATTTTGTGATTTGCAAAAGTTTTTCAAATATAAAATAAATATCTCTAAGTTGTTGATGAGAATTATTCAATTATGTATTCTCATTGATGTTTACACAAGCATAGTGATGTTTACACACATGTCTAATCCTATCTGAGCACAGTCAGTTCATGCTAAGCGCTCTTGGACATTGAGGAGGACCAAAGTGTTTTTTAGTTCTAATCGAGTTCACTCGGGCATTACAGTGTTGGTCAGGCGTTGAAGGATTTCAGTGTTGACCGAGTAAAACAATTAGTGTCAATCGAATTATAGCAATTTATATTTTATGGATAATTGGCTATATGCAGTCGACAGGCATGAGTTTTATTATTTATTTGGAAGGATATTAAGGTCGAATTGACAAGGCTTATCATATATATATAGGGTCAAGTTGTTGGCAAGTGATCGATTTTGTGTAAGTGTGATTCACTTTTTGGTTGTCATTTATGGCAATACATCTAGGTTTCAGATCAATTCCTATAAAGATAAGTTTTGTTGATTTAGAAATTGACTAAGTATAGAAGCACAAATACAGAAGTATTTTGGATATCGAAGATCAAAATTGATGAATTAGGGCAAGCAAGCTTAGAGGAAGACATTATGGGGTATGTGTGACCTCCACCTAAGATCAATTTGGTTTTGGTTATGTCTTTGACAAGTTAGAAAGAATTGAAGACAGACAGACTGTAACAGAACAATGATACATAGTAATTGGACAATAGCGAAGATTGAGAGAGTATGACATGGACTCTACAAAAATGAAGTTGGATTATGGTTGTTGATAACCTACACTTTGAGTATGCAAGAGTGATGTCTATACATTTACTATTTTCCTTACTAAATGTATTTGTACTAAGAGTAGACTTTGTAATATTTGTAATATTCATATTGGGAGCGGACTTAGCAAAGTTGTGAGATATATATGTAAGATATTTTTGATAAAGATATATGTTGTTAAGTTGGATGAGTACAAAGAGCGAATAGAATAGTAGAGAATGCTAGAGATCATTGAAGAGCTATAAAGGAACTATCTAAGCACTAGTGTTTCTTGTTTTGTTCATGTCTGAGAACACTTTGTAAACAAAATTACTTTGTAAGAGTTGTAAGCTCAGTTGGCCCATAATAGGGTGTTATGAACCTTTAAAGGGTTGTAATTCCTTTAACAAGGAAATGTGCTATGTAATATTCAAATCCTAACAGGGCTAGGTCTCCTAACACTGACATTACACTTTAGTACATGCTTGTGGGTACCATCCCCACCTGGGTTTTCCCTTGGCCAGGATTTCTTGGAAAACAAAATATGGTGTTATGAGTACTGTGTCATTTTCTTATATTGTTTTCTTTACTACAAGTTTATGGTTATTGTTTAAATGGTTGAAGAATTTAATTAAGTGTTTAAATGGCTAGAGAGAGAGAGAGAGAGAGATCATATGTGATTCTGATTAAGGATAGAACATAGAGAAATGTAATAGAATATATGATTAGTGAGGATCAAGTATCTAATCCAAAATAGAGATTTGAATCAGCAAAGACAGTTTCTTATCAAAATAGGTCAATCCATTGTTACTTTCTAACAATTGTAACATTGATCAAAAATCTCTTAATAGAGTATATTTAACAGTCTTTTATAAATCCTCTCACAAGGTGAGATTTCTACATTGAAGTGTTTGAAGACCTCTCACAAGGCCACTCCTTACAGGGTGATTAAATCCTCTAATAGGGTCACACCTAATAGTGTGTTATTGTAAGCTTTAATAGGTTTGTCTCCTAATAGGACTCAGTTCAGAAGAGTGAAAAATAGTTACTAGTTGCAATTGGTGGTTTTTCTCATATTGGGTTTCCACGTTAAATCTTGGTGTTATCTGTGTACATTTCATTTTCTTTATGGTTTATGTTTCTGGAATTAATTACTAAAGATAATCACAGTTAATATCTTAAGATTTTCTATGTTAACTGAGTGACTAAAGAATATCTGTGTTAACTGTGCAACATTGAATAATTTGTTTAAGACATCAAAGGGACTTGGATTTGTTTTTTTGGTAACTGATTCACCCCTCCCCTCTTAGTCATTCAATTCATTTTCAACAATTGGTATTAGAGATCTAAGTTCTAATAGGGAAGGTTTCAAGGCCTAAGCTAAAGATCAGAGATGTCTTACATAAGGGAGATCCCAAAGCTTAAAAAACACAATTTTTCTGCATGGAAAGATTTGATGAGACTACATCTATCTACCATTGGAAATACTAGTTTTCAATTCTTGGACCATAGGTATGTGGAACCACCAAGACCTTTGACTGGGGATCAGATGATAGACATGAAGCATCATAAAATAATGATAATTGATATAGCCTCTTCCCTCGGCTATTCCAAATTTGATGAAGTCGAGGACTATCCTACTGGCTTTGATATTTGGAACAAATTGCATGATATTCATGGAGGAGATGTCAATGTAAATAGAGCCAAAGCAGAAAGTATCCGAGGTCAATTTTATCAAATACAAATGAAAGAAGGAGAGGACATTACAAAATACAGTGAAAGAATCAAGAAATGTGTGAGTGCAATCAGAACTACCAGTGGAGTAATTGAAGATACAACAATGGTTAGTAAGGTATTGAGGACTTTACTTCCTATCTATGCAATTAGAGTTTCAGCTATTCAAGAAATGAGATGTAGTAATGGTATAACTCTAGATGGATTAATTGGAAGATTATCAGCTTTTGAGTTGGACAACTTTGAAAATTATTCTCCTAATCTTAGCAAAATTGAGTCAGCATTCAAAGATAAATTAAACCTTGGAAATATGAAAGGAAAACAGATTGACAGTGATAGCAATGATGAATATGATGATGAAGATTTGGAAATCATTGAAGCATTACTTGCAAGGAGAACTGCAAAAGGAAAAGGACAGCACAAAGGAATAATACCTTTAATTTTCTTTTCATGTGATGAAGTTGGTCACATTACTGCTAAGTTTCCAAACAAGGAAGACAAAGGTGAGAAGAAGTTCAACAAGTATAAAGGAAAGAAAGATTACAAAAGTTACAAAAGCTACAAGGACAAAGGTAAGAAATCTTGTTATATTGCTAAAGATTTTGATAGTGATGAATATGAAGATGAAATGGTTTATATTTCTATTAAGGATGAGTCAGATGATGAAGATAATGAAAAGACGACACTATATTCTCATATTAGAATGAATGGCACTGCGATAATTGATAGTGGTTGTTCTCACCACATGACTGGTGATAAAACAAAATTTGAACATCTTGAGCACTATGATGGTGGGAATTTCATTTTAGGGATTGATGAACCCTACTATGTGAAAGGGAAAGGTTGTATTCCTTTAATAGAAGGAATCAAACGTGATAATGCTTATTGTGTGATGAAAATTTGTCACACTTCTATGAGTCATTCCATCCAAGGTTTCTCAAGAATGAGGCCTCAAATATCAATTCATAGCTCTCTACTCATGGAGTGCAAAGGTTTGAAATGGAGGCCCTCTGATTGACCTAGTTAGTGCCCATGCAAGTACACCATGAAATGAGAGATTCAATGCCTAAAAAATGAGATCTATTCTATATGATTTCAATGCATAAAAGGAAATTAATCTAAATGATAACAATGCATGATTATTCTATGAAAGGAAATATGGATGCAATAATAATCTATGAAAGGAAATATGAATCTAATCTTCATGAGTATCCATGGATACAAGAAGAAGAAGACAAGAAGAGAGAATTTTCAATATCCAAGCTCAAGTGCTCAAATCCTCCTCCAAAATTGCTCTCCAAACGTGCAGCATAACAATAATATGAAAAAGAGATATCAAAATGAAAAGGAGAGATTTCCTTACATACAAAAGTGAACGGTTGAGATTAAGAGGTAAAAATAAAAAGCTATGATTAAGAGGCAAAAAGCCAACCACTTAGGAAGATGTGAAGAAAAAGGGATTTTTATTTAATTTATTTCTTTTTCATCAAATAAAGAGCTTTAAGTGGGGATTTTTTGATATTTAATTAAAAGAGGGGTTTTCTTATAATTAAAATAAATTAGAAGAATTTTATTTAATTAAATGGGAGGAATTTAATTTAATTAAATAAGATGAATTTTATTTAATTAAAAGGGAGATTAAATCTTTTAATTAAATAAAAATGATCAAACCCTAGGAAATATTGAAATAATTGAATTAATTACAATTTGATCAAGGAAATTAATTTGAATTAAAATCTTCCAAAGCATTGATTTAGGAAATTGATAAAATGATAAATGGGGCCCACAGTCTAGGCAACCATTTTAGGGTGCATACATTTGCCCCTCTTTGACTAATGTGTGATCATTCTGGGAACACATGTAGTCAAAGAATACAGTTGAAGTGTGAGATCAATTTGGGATCACAAAACAACATAGACATCAACACTGTTGTATGTAAGTAATTGACATTAGAACAAACATAAGAAAATTGCAAAATAAGACAAGGTCAACACTGTTGTATGTAAGTAATTGACATGTCCGAGATAAGAATCTCAAGCAAGGTTGCCCCAAGTGGAACAAATGATAGCATTGATAAAGCTGAATCAAGGATTGAAGTTTGGTAGGTACTGCCCCCTCGTGATCGAAATCAAAATTGAAATGAGATAGATGAGAAATAACAAATTGATAAATTTGATCAAATCGAACTAAAGATAAGGTTCTTGATGTAAGATGAAAGATATAAGGATCACAGAACCAAGGTAGATCAATAAGCATGAAATATTATGCCCCAAGGTTGAATTAGAAGAAAAGAAGTGGGGTGAAAGTGAATGGAAGATAGAAGTTTGGAAGAGGTGGAAAGAAATGGAGAGAAGAAAGAGAATATGCCTTAAGAAATAGAATGCCCCAAAATCAATCAATTTTTTAAGATAGAAAATTTTGATTGAGATCATGAAAGAAGATAAGGAAATGAAGATCAGAATGTGATCACAGTTGATTAAAAGTCCACAAGAAAGATGAAGAAAACCCTTTCAAAATCATAATGTAACCTAAAAATGCAAATTGAAATAAAGTCTAACAATGCAAGCTACATGAAAATGCAAAGCTGTACTTGTAATAGAGCAACTAAAACATAGGATCTTGTGTTCATCATTCATAAGAGAATGTTAAGGAACTTATTTTCATCATTGGGCCATTATTAACGGCCATTGGAAAATCACACAATCATCACTAGTCACAAGTGCAACTATGAAGATATGAATGTGATTTATATCAGATTGGAATGTGGAAAGATTCTAACATAAGAATCAAAGACATAAAGGTCAATATGACTATGATGTTAGCTTACCCGATTCAATATAGCAAAACCACGCTCGCATCAAGGCATAGAGGCTAGGATGACCAGCAGAACGATTGTGCAAAAATAGTGAAGCATAAATCAGGAAGCAAATAAAAACATGTTCCATGCCCCGAGTCATCTAGCTATGCATCATGGAGAGACTTACTAGACAAGGACACTCAACAAAAATCAATAACAGTCAGCACACAAAGAAAAGATCATGACATAGCTGAAGCATTAAGTCTTGTGTTTTAAAATTTAATTGTGTTAACTCATACTAAGTTCCGAATATAAGGATCGAATGCTTGCAAGCAGGTATGACCACATTACAAAACTGGGTAAGACCAAATTGATAAGTGTTGAAAAACACTCAATGTCAAGGGTTGTATTGAAAAATACAATTGGGGTGGTGTTGAAAAACACCGTTTGTGAGATGTCCTAAAAACCAACGCATCCAAGAGACCAAAGCTAACATAGTTATGCCTCCTAGACAAAGATAATGACCAATTCCAGACCAAGGAAGCAAAGAGAAGGCATGATAGAGAGAGGATAAGTGTCAAGGACACGCAATAAGAAATAGGGGTGCGAAGGCCTCAATTAGCGCTCTTTTCAAGGTTTTCACCACTTGGATTTTATTACAATTTTTTCATTTTTTTCTTCTTTTTTTAAGGAATTTTTATTTTTTTTTTGAATTTTTGCTACCAAGGTGCCTATTTCTTTTTTTTTATTTTTGAATTTTTGAATTTTTTTTTATTTTTTATTTTCTATTTTTGGAATATATAAGTGTTTTTAGAGATACATCAAAGCACCTATTGCTAGGTTTTCACTAAGATGGTCATTTTTTCAGGACATATTCTGATTTTTAGAATTTTTGACAATATATCATTTTTTATTTTTTCAGGATCAATAATTATGTACAAAGGATGCCCCCAGATAGAATGGGCATCATCAATAGAACTTCTTTAGGTGCAAGACATTGATAGGATCAGGGAGTTGTTCTCCCTCTTATGTAGATAGTAAATAAGCACCTATCCCAAAAGATTCTATAATGATGTAAGGTCCAAGCCAATTAGGTTCAAATTTTCCCTTTTGATCTCTATGTTGTTGATTCTTAGGATTTTCACGTAGGACAAGATCTCCTACTTGAAATTATCTAGGGAGAACCTTTTTGTTGAAGGCCTCAAACATGCACTTTTGATAGACCCTCATATGGTCAAATGATGCTTGACATTTTTCATCTAGAAGTTCTAACTATTGAAGTCTCATGGTGCAGTAATCTTCATCTGTAACTAGACCATAGAGAGAGACTCAAAGTGAAGGAATCTCAACTTCCAAAGGAAACACTACTTTAGTACCATATGCAAGGGCAAAAGGGAGTAGCCCCAGTAGGAGTACAAATACTCATTCTATAGGCCCACAAAGCCAGATTTATCTGTAAATGCCAATCTCTATCATTCTTACAGACTGTTCTATGTAATATTTTAAGAATGGTCTTGTTTGATGCCTCTGCTTGACCATTTCCTTGCGGGAAGTAAATGGAGGACCAATGTTGTTTAATCTTGAATTTCTTGTAGAGTTGTTTAAGGTCCTTATTTTTGAACTGGCCTCTATTGTCAGTGATAATCTCGGAAGGCACTCCATATCGACAGATAATATGGTTCAGAATGAATAGAGAAACTATCTTGCCCAAGGAAACAGAAAGTGAGACAACTTCTACCCATTTAGTGAAGTAATCACTAGCAGTAATGATAAACTTGTGTCCACCTGATGAGTCAGGATGAATCTACCCAACAAGGTCAAAGGCCCAACGCTGAAATGGCCAATGAGATATAGAAGGAATTAGCTCCCTTCTTGGAGCATGTATCAGGTTACAATGTTTTTGACACTTTTCACAAGACTTTGCAAAAGTTACTTCATCAATCTTCATCGTGGGCCAATAGTACTCTTCCCTAACCAACCTTTGGGCCATGGAAAGACCATTGGAGTGTCCCCCACAGATGCCATCGTGAATGTCAACTAATCCTTGGTCAGATTCTTCCTTTTCTAAGCATCTAAGAAGTGCTCCATCTAGACCCCTCCTATACAAATCACCAATGATAATGGAATGGTAAGAGGTGTTTCATGTAAGATTTATGCATTCAGATCAGTTAAAGGTTTCAGGTATAATGTCATCATGAAGGTATGAGTAAATGGCACCATAACGGGATGATTCATGACCAACAAGGGTAAAAATGACATGGATTTCTTGGGATTCATAGATAGGGTGATGTAGCTATTCCACCAGGAATTCAAATCTTGATTCATGTTGCTCTAACTGAAGAAGTGAATCAAGTGTATCCATAGCATCAACTGCTTTGTTTTTTGCTCTAGGGGTTTGCTGAAATGTGACAAATGTGAACTATATATTCAAGGAATCAACCATTTTCTTGTAAGGCACCATTTTCTGATGTTTCGTTTGATATTCATCATTAACTTGGTTGATTATCAGCTGTGAATCCCCATAGATGTGTAACTCTGTAATTCTCCATTCTATGGCAATCTTAAGTCCATTTGTTAAAGCTTCATACTCAACAATGTTGTTTGTACATGGGATTAATAATTTGTAAGACTTAGGGATCATGTACTCATGAGGAGAAACAAATAACACACCAGCTCTTGAACCATTTTTCATAAAAGATCCATCAAGGAACATCTTCCATGTTCTTTCAGTCATATACATGAGATGCTCATCCAGGAAGTTAACTTGAATAGGTGCATCATCTTGTAATGGGAAATCAGTCAATTGATAAGCTATGGCTTGTCCTTTTATTGTTTTATGCTCAATGTACTCTATGTCAAACTTTGAAAGTATCATCATCCATTTAGCAAGTATACTGGTGAGGGAAGCCTTACTTAGCAAATATTTGAGTGGATCTATTTTTTCTATGAGGTGTATAGTGTGCGCCAGCATGTAATGTCACAATTTTTGGGAAGCAAACACAATAGCAAGGCAAGATTTCTCAATGCTAGTATAGTTAACCTCATATGAGACAAGAGTACGGCTAATGTAGTATATTGCTCTTTCTTTCCCATTTTCATCAAGTTGAGCTAGTAATGCCCCCAAGGAAGATTTTGTCGCTGAAATGTATAGAATAAGTGGTTTCCCTGGGATAGGAGGCATTAAAATAGGAGGATTTTCTAAGTACTTCTTGATTTGATCTATGCTCTTTTGACAATCCTCATTCCAAACACATTTGACTCCTTTATGTAAGTTATTATTGAAAGGTTGAGCTCTATCTACCAATTGTGAAATGAATCTCTTTATAGATTGAAGACATCCTTGTAGACTCCTCATTTGACTAATATTTCTAGGAGGTGGCATATCTATGATTGCTTGGAATTTTTCAGGGTCCACCTCTATTCCTTTTTCTGAAATGATGAAGCCAAGTAATTTTCCAGAGGTGACTCCAAATGCACACTTTTTAGGATTTAATCTTAGTTGAAATTGGTCCATGCGATCTAGAATGACTTCTAAATCATCTAAGTGTGTATCTCTTTGTTTAGATTTTGCCAAGGCGTCATCCACATAATCTTCCATATTTCTATGTATCATGTCATGAAAAATAGTTGTCATAGCTCTTTGATAGGTAGCTCCTGCATTTTTTAATCCAAAAGGCATAACGTTCCAACAATAGGTACCCCATGCATAAGTGAATGCAGTCTTTTCTTGATCTTCAGGAGCTATCTTAATCTGATTGTACCCAAAAAATCCATCCATCAAAGAATAAATCACATAACCCGTAGTCATATCCACTATCATGTCTATATTAGGGAGTGGAAAATCATCCTTTGGGCATGCTCTATTAAGATATCTAAAATATGTGCAAAATCGAATGGATTAGTCATGTCTGGAAAATAGCACAATGTTTGATATCCATTTAGCATAGGCAATAGCTCTTATAAAATTTGCACCAAGGAGTTTCTCCAATTCAACTTTGACTAGGAGAGCTATGTGAGGATGCATCTTTCTCAATTTTTGTTTAACTAGTTTGACATGTGGAGCTATAGATAAGTGATGCATAATAAGATTAATTTCCAATACTGGAATATCTGAATAAGTCCATGCAAAATTTATCTTCTTATTCTTTAAGAACTTAGTGTAAGCTTCTTTTTCTGTTGGTGACAAGGACTCAACCAAGTGTACTTGGTGGAGCCTCATATGTACCCAAATTAACTGCTTGTGTTGGTTCAATAAGAACTGAAGATCTATCTTGAAAATAGCTGGGTAGATGATCAAGTACCTCATCCTTAGGCACCTCAGAGAGGTTTTCACCCTTGGATATGTCATTTATTTTTACTTTTTTCAGTTTTGACCCCACCACATGGTGGTTTTCGCCAGTGATTTTTTTAGTGGCTAACATTCACCAATTGGATAATTTTTGAAATTTGAGAATCCAAATTTGGCTAATAATTCAAGATTTAAGGCGACCTAAATCGCCAAACTTTTACAAAATTTTATTTTAGAAATATTTAAATCGCCCAATAATTTATTTTATTAAAAATTTGAACTCAAATATTCGCCTAATATTTGATAGATGGTTAGATTTAATTCGCCTAAATTTTATCAGTTATTATAGAAATCTAAATTAATTCACCAATAATATATCATAACTATAAGTTATAGTAGGGTTGTGTCACCAATATTAGTTGTCATTATTGATTTAAAATATAATGTAGTGATCTTCATTATATTCCATGAGGCAAAAATGTTACTATATTATTTGTAACACTTATCGGGGCTAAGATTTCCTTTGGATTGTTGGTAAATCAATGACACTGAAGAAATTTTGGGTCCTATTATAATAATAAAAATAATGATACATTTATCTCACACAATACAATGTGGATTATTTGATTATATTTTAAATAAATGGTAGCAACTAGATACTATAGAGTTCCCTTAAATATTTTTCATAGCTAGCGTATTAATTTTCTATAAGATCTCTTTCTTCTTTAAATATAATTATTTTCCATGGTCACTAATGACATTTTGGTTATTTATTGAGATTCGCCAATATTATCTACAAACAATTTGTGATTAAAAAATATTCGCCAATAAAAATAATTTATTTTCCCAAAAAATTGAGAGATTCACTAGTAGGAATTAATTATTTTAAAAATAAAATGAAAGATTCGCCAGGATTTTATATATTTTTCTAGAGGGGGGTTTCTTAAAGTTATCCCTAGTTTTTGCCATTAGAACACTGATTCTTTTGATTTTATTTTCTTTTTATCTTGTGACTAAGGTACTTGATGTCTGGCTTTGTCATACTAGTAGATGGTTCACTGGTGGAAGAGACTATGGGTTCAATGGCATTTAGATAACAAGCTATCTCATAATCATCTTGGAAGGTTAAAATCTTAGGTTCTTGATAGCGTTGGGACCAATCAATGAGGTCAGGATGAACAAGGGGTAAATCAATGACTGGTTCAAGGCTATAAATATGAATGATATTATCGCTGGTGACCAAAGAGTCAGAGTCCGTCAAGTATCCCTTTAAGCTACCCAAATTAGGATTTGTCATAACAAGTAAAGAATCATCCATTAAGGAAACATGTGGGTTCAAAACCTCTAATCATACACGTGACTTGTCAGCTACCTCAGGTTCAGAACTATAAATGTGAACAACATCAATATTTCTATCAACTGTACAAGGCTCTAAAAAAGAGTCCCATTCATACTCATTAGAACTTGTATCTAAACTGTGACTAGGATGCTTACACCATGAATGTTTGGGACATCGTGATGTAGAAGGTCCAGTTTCATCAAAAGTAGCACTTTCTCTTTCCATTAAATGAACAAGATTCTTGCGTTGACGCTCTCTATTAGGATCTTCTATATCTGATTCTTGTTCTAAAGTTGCAACTGATGCACGGGTGACTGAAATATCTGAATCTCCCCAAAGGAGATTAGTGGAAGGGATCCAATCTTCACACATATCTTGCTTATTTTTCAAATTAGGTACATACTCTGGTTCATTGTAACTATCCCAATTTTCAAAGAGAGGATTGGTATGCTTGTTGCAATTTTCAAATCCTAGGCCAACTGGCTTCTTAGACTTGCGTTCAAATTTAGCATGATCAAGAGGTTCAGACCTAGCATCCAAATTGTGATTAAGAGGGTCATATCTAGGGTAGCCCATCTTTTTGACAAAATTATACCCTCTTCCATAGGCCTTAGGAGAGGGAGAGAAGTTCTCATTGTGCATATATTTTTCTTCTTTATAGATCCAGTCTCTAACAAATGTTTCCTCTTTCTCATCTTGGATAGGAACTGATGGTTCTACAAATTTGCCAAATAAAATCATAGCTAAAGAGGAAGGTTTCTTCTCTTTTGAAGGTTTGCCATAAGACCAAGGTGAAACTGGTAATGTTGTGAGGGAGTTGATTTGATACCCTCCCATACCAAGGTCGACTGATTTAAACTTGTCTTTGCATTCGGCAAAGGTAGCACCAAAATCTTCTTCTTCTCTATTGAGGAGAACATGAGCCCCTGATGAAATTGAATTAACAGATAAAGTGTTATCCCCAGGTTTACAAATCTCTATTTTATTGTAGGGGAACTTAACACATTGATGGTAGGTAGATGACACTGCTTTCATGTCATGAATCCATGGTCTACCAAGTAAAATATTATACACAAGGGGTCCAACATCAACTATTTGAAATAAAATATCTTTTTGAATAGGGCCAATCCTAACAGGAAGGATGACCAACCCCTTGGAACTTCTTTCTGCCTCATCATAGGCTTTGATAGTAATCCTTTTTCTAGTATCTATAACCTCTTTAGAATAATCCAATTCTTTCAAAAGACTAAAGGAACAAATATTAAGCCCAACACCCCCATCTATCAACACACACCTGACATGGGTTCTATGGATCGTGACCTCAATGTCAAGGGAAAGATTGTGCGGATGGCTCAAAGCTTTATCATCATCTTCTAAAAATGTAAGGTAATGAGGGGTAGCAATTTGATTAACCATATTATGGAATTGATCAATATCTAAGCTGTTAGGGACATTTTCCATGCGCAAAGCATCCTCAAGGATTTTTTTATGTCTTAGAGACAATTCTAAGAGTTCAAAGATCAAAATTTGAGTGGGGGTTCTCTGTAACTAATCAACAAGATTATAGTTTGACTTAGGATTAACAGTTGGTTTCAAGGTGACAGGCTTCGATGCCACTTTCTTAGGTTTACTTGACTGGTTGGAATTGGGTCCTCTATTGACAACGAGACCTTGACTTCAAATAACAACATTAAGGGTTTGAGATGACCCTCTAAAGTTGGGACCCCTTAGCACCACAATAGGTTCTTTATCAAAAATAGGAGGAGAATCTTCATCTAGATCATAACCATAAGGATCTCTTCCACTAATCATATTAACATTTTCTTCCACAAATTCAAGCATTTTGATAGTATTCTCTACATCTGTGTAAGTATAATTGATCTCAGCTTTGCCATTCTTAGGTTTAGAGGTTTCCCCCTTTTCATATTTGGGCAAAGGTTCCTTGAATGCCTTGTGATCGGCATTGGTGTTCAATCCATCTATTGTAATTTTTTTACTCTCAATGAGATCTTGGATGATATGCTTGAGTCTCCAACAATGTTCAACATCATGTCCAATACCTTTATGAAATACGCAATAGGCATTTTCTTTCCACCAATGTGGTTTAACTTGTTGTATATGAAAATGCGCAGCGTCCAGAGGATGTGCCAGATTGTTATCAATAAGTTTCTTCAAAATTTTCTCATATGACTCACCAAGTTTTTCAAATTGATGCTTTTCACTCTTAGGCTTACCTTGGTAGCTTGGCTTACTTTCTTGTTGTTTGGATGTATTGAGCTTTGTAGCTTGAACAGTACTAAATAAGTGAAGCACATGTTGATCTTTAGGTTGGGAGGAATCCACAACTCCATCGTTAACCACTTGTTTGTTCCTATTCCAATATTGGTTCTTCCCTTTATCCTAGTTAGAGTTGTTGTTTTGACCATTGTTGTTCTTATTTCCATGTTTAGTCAAAATTCCTTGTTCTCTTAAAACATCCTTGATTCTACATGCAGTCTCAACCATGGTGTCAAACGAATCAAAAACCATTTTATTAACTTCATACCACATTTTGGGAACCAAATTACTAACAAGAATGTCAATATTTTCATTATCAGGAATAGTTATAGAATAGCAAGAGCATTTTCATCTGCACCTTTGCAAGAAAGTAACAAAGGATTCTCCTTGATTCTATTTTAAGCTACACAAGTCCAACAAAGTGATAGATCTTGAAACATTGTATGCAAAGTGTTGAACAAACCTATGAACAAGCTCTTTGAAAGTCTTAACAGGAGGAGTTATCTTAGTAAACCATTCCATTTCTTGTCCCTTAAGACTTCATGGGAACAACCTCATAAGGTATGAATCATCTTGATGGAATTCAAAACTTGTGGTATAAAATTGGTGCACATGATCATGTGGATCTCCACTCCCATCATATTTGTCATATTGAGGAATTTCAACCTTTCTAGGAAATTCTTTCATGTCAACACTCTTACCAAAAGGATTAGGACAAATCGAGTCCAATGAGAAAGAATTATTAGGTGCAGCCATCTAGTCTATTTTTCTTTATATTTCATTGAGCTTCTCATCTTGAAATGGACTTTGATTCTTGATATTTTTATCCACATCAAAGTTGTAAGGGACTCTAGCACCTTTGTTGATTAGGCTCTCTAGGAACTTATCCTTGTTTTGCTCCACATATTTGTCCACATACTGTTGAAAAAGTGGTTCTTGTTGCATGTGCATGAAATATTGGGAGGTACGATCAAAGCTTGAGCTACTACCCCCATATTGTGAACCATAATGAGCACTTTGTAAAGATGGCCTTGAGTTCCTAGGAGGGGTTTGTCTCCTATGATGATCATGTATAGAAACTCTTCTTCCCCTAGGGCTAGGAGATCGTGATGGTGATCTTGAATGTCTCCTACTTCATGGAGTCCTAGGAGGAGTGGATGGAGGAGAACTATTTCCACCACTAAAATGCATATTGTTGAATGGATCATTGAGTTGTCTAGCCACAAGCCTATCTCTCTCCTCTTGAAAGGCTTTCCTTTCCATTTCTATCAAATTTTGTTTCTCCAACTCTAGGCGTCTAGTTTGTTCTTCCTTATGAACTTGTTCATCTTGGAAAGATTTCTTTTCACGCTCAGTCCTCTTGAGTCTATCACTCATGTAATTGGTAGATGTTTTGAGAGGTGAGCTTTGTCTTGAATTTCAAAACAAGTTATTGGTATAAGTTGTATTGACATAAGTATCATAAAGTTCATCTCCTTGTTTTTCATGTTGTGATAACTCATTGTCATAAGCATGTCTCTTACCTCTCTCTCTCCTAGCCCTTTGGTGTGCATCCAAATATGTTGTTAAAATAAGGGCTGAGGTTGTTCTACTATTATGATAGGAACCACTGAATGAAATAGCATGTCCACTCTTTGCAAACACATCATCATAACGTTTATCTATGGCTTCCTTCTCTATCCGAGTCATTATGTAACTCATGCCCATAGAAAAGTGAGAAGATACTAAGTGGATACCCAACTAACTAAGATGACTCTTGGAATTAAACCACACTTCCAAAGTATTCCTAGGTGATTGATCAAATATGTGTTATTTTCCCTTATGTCTTTGGCAAGTTTGAACTAAGGGTAATTGGTTAAAAACCACTTGAGGTTGTTTTCCTTGATTTACTTGATATCTTGTTGTAACTGGCATGAAAGAAAAGGTACTAGCTGATAGGATTACCCTAAGAAATGTTGGTACCAAACTAGGATAGAAAAGGCATTAACTTGTCAAAAAAGAGGTGATAAGATAGAAAATTGCAAAGTGGAATAAGCCAAAATTACCACAGAGGTGCCCAATAAATTTGGGTGAATACCCTATCACATATGGATCAAGAGGATTGTCTTACCCAAATTATATTAATTGAAATTGAAATTGTATGAAAGTGGATGGACAAGAGACTACCAAAACTCTCCAAGTGTGTTATCAAAGAACCTAAAGGTTTATCTTTTCAACAAGAACAGTTTCTAGCTCACCAAGCACCAAGTAAGGTCACTTGTGAAATCAAAGATTGCTAATCCAAGAGGTAAAAATGAAAGAATCCAAAGCTAAACAAGCTTCTAATAGTGGGGTAAGTAATCCAATCTGACCTGGATCAACCCAGAAAACTGAAAATGACAGAACAACAAGCTAAACGGGCTCAAAAAGGATAGCAAACAACTCACTGGTAGACAGTTTCGCATGACACAATGCTTTCTCACGCGAGGATTTGTGCCATACTATGCAACAAAATGCACTGGAATGCAAGGAAACTCAGACTCGTGTGACATGACAAGAGCAAACTGATAGCAAGTTTGCAAAATATCACGCGAGGATTCTTAGATGGTCGCGCAAGGAAATGTAGTGAACGACATGAAGAAACAGTTTTATCGCGTGAGGAAAGGACACAGAACTCAGTTTTCATGTGATTTAAATAACCAACTAGGTACATTAAAAGATTTTATCATGAATCAGAAACACAAAATAGCAATCAGGGAGTTCAAGCAGTCAATGTCTTCAAACAATGAGCAAGGGACAAAGCAACCTTGCACATGATTATGGATAGTGTCATAGTATTTCTACTCCATAAGAATGCTACTTGTGTATGTTCTCAAATGTTTTTCGATCACACACATAGTCCTAGAGAATAAAATTTGGTTGCACTATGGTTCTTAGTAATGGCTTGACTCTACAACTTTTGCAATCTCAAGTGGGTGAAATCCAATCCCGGCGCACCGAGATTTTGACACAGTCCAAGAATTTAATCAATCAGGAGCTTCTGAAGAGATCTAACAACCCACAAGAAACTACACCTATGCAAATTTCTTCCACAAGGACATTTATATAGCGATTGTTTCTACCATGGTGAAAATGGCTATTACTGCTTGAGGTTCCGTCCACATGGTTTACCCAATAAAGGGAGTGTCGACTACGGTTAACCCTCTCTAACAAGGAAGACTCACAATATGGACCACATGGGGACTTGGTTTGGATTCAAGGGTTCCAAGTTTATGATTCTCCCAAAAGAGAAAACAGTATAATCCTCTAGCCTCTTCACCTCATCCAAATATAGCAAAAAAGATTAATTGACCCACTAATTTGAAATCACCTCATTCAAGGTTCACACAACAATAAATGACACAAATTGCCCCAAAGAGAGAAAATATCACCAAAATTTGAAGCCCAAACCAAGTTAACCAATGAGATCAAAAAAAATCCTTCTCTACCTACAAGGGGATCTATCGTCAAGAAGAGCTTTGCATGTAAGACAAACAAATGAAGCCCACTCTCTCAAGATCACCACAAATAGTGTTCATAGGGCCTAATTACTATGTGAAACATATATGCAAGAAAGCAAATCTAGGTCCATTTTTAGAGCACCAATTGGAAATGTGATCTATGAAAGCAAGAAACACTCAAGATAAACACATGAGATGTTCATTTTATTTCCAAAATCCAAATGTTATAGAGATCAACAAAATACCTCAAATCCAATGCAACACAAATTGTTTTGTTGTTTATCCAAGCAAGTCCAAATCAGCAACAACAACAACAAATCACAAATCACAAACCACTAGAAATAGTAAACATTAGTGGTTAGCATGAAAAATTAGAGATATAAAATATATAGCAATGAAAAATAGATCTTGGGTGCGGGAACTCGCATGAGGATTTGCGCAGAGCCACGTGAGGAAGTGCTTAGCCACGCAAAGAAGTACACAGGCCCGCATGAGGAAATGTATATAATCAAAAAAATTTAGAAAAATAGCAAACCACTCAGATCACAGCCTAATGCCGAATCTCGCATGAGGATTTGTACATCGCCACGTGAGAAAGTACACAGTGCCATGTGTGGAAACTCAGAATTAGAAAAATCTTTCCTGGGAACCCACAAAATCTCGCATGAGATTTCCCTGCAAACAAAAATAGCAAGTACGAAAAAGACAGAAAATTCTAAAATCTGAAAATAAATTACTAAAAATAGCTATGTGAGAGAAAATGAATCTTCTACCCCATGGTGGGTGCCAAAAATGTGTGATTAAAATGTGTCACACTTCTATGAGTCATTCCATCCAAGGTTGCTCAAGAATGAGGCCTCAAATATCGATTCATAGCTCTCTAGTCATGGAGTGTAAAGGTTTGAAATGGAGGCCCTCAGATTGACCTAGTTAGTGCCCATGCAAGTACACCATGAAATGAGAGATTCAATGCATGAAAAATGAGATCTATTCTATATAATTGCAATGCATAAAAGGAAATTAATCTAAATGATAACAATTCATGATTATTCTATGAAAGGAAATATGTATGCAATATTAATATATGAAAGGAAATATGAATCTAATCTTCATGAGTATCCATGGATGCAAGAAGAAGAAGACAAGAAGACAAAAGTTGCAATATCCAAGCTCAAGTGCTCAAATCCTCCTCCAAAATTGCTCTCCAAACCTACAGCATAACAATACTATGAAAAAGAGATGTATCAAAATGAGAAGGAGAGATTTCCTTATATAAGAAAGTGAACGGTTGAGATTAAGAGGCAAAAATCAAAGGCTATGATTAAGAGGCGAAAATCCCACCACTTAGGAAGATGTGAAGAAAAAGGGGTTTTTATTTAATTTATTTCCTTTTTCATCAAATAAAGAGCTTTAAGTGGGGATTTTTGTTTATTTAATTAAAAGAGGGGTTTTCTTTATAATTAAAATAAATTAGAAGAATTTTATTTAATTAAATGGGAGGAATTTAACTTAATTAAATAAGATGAATTTAATTAAAATGGAGATTAAATCTTTTAATTAAATAAGATGAATTTTATTTAATTAAAAGGGAGATTAAATCTTTTAATTAAATAAAAATGATCAAACCTTAGGAAATATTGATTCAGGAAATTGATAAATTGATAAAATGATAATTGGGGCCCACAGTCTAGGCGACTATTTTAGGGTGCATACACTTATTGGGTTGAAGGACTAAGGCATAGTCTACTAAGTGTGACACAACTGAATAAATTTGGTTTCAAGGTAGAATTCATGAATGGTAAGGCCAAGCTCGTAGATGGTAAATGAAACCTAGTTGTTACAGGCAAACAAACAAAAGGTAATCTATTTTATCTTGATCTCAATAAAAGTTCATGTTTTATTGCACAAGTAGAAGAAAAATGGTTATGGCATAAAAGTTTATGTCATGTGAACTTTGATAACCTAGTTAACATAAGTAAGAAAAAAAGAGTAAGAGGAATTCCTATTCTAAAGTAACCTGAATTAGCAATATGCAAACAATGTCAAATTGGGAAGATGGGCAAAACTAGCTTCAAGAGAAAGAACTACAATACAAAAGAAGTTTTGGAAT
>MU227482.1:0-11065 GCA_018584345.1 Thuja plicata
ATCAGTTGATAAGCTTAAGGGGCTTTCTAATGGATGGTTCATAAGGCACAACACTTGGTGAAGGTTTTGCAAATGAGGATGCAAGCAGAGTGGGTTTAACCATGGAGGAAACTCTATAGTTAAGTGCACTCTAGCTGGAGTGGTATTGGGATGGGTGACCTCTCAGGAAGTCCCAGTTCTTCACCTCTGTGAGCATCACCTAGAGCCAATGAGACTCAAAAAACTACACAGTTGAATCCAAGTAGAATTAAAAAAAATTAATTGGTACAAATTTTTTTTTAAAAAAAAATTGGCAATGGTCAAAATTTCGACCAATGCCATACTCATTCCCACCAAGGCTTTGGTCGAAATTGCGACCCTCACCCTCTTTATTTCCGCCAAAGTATTGGTCAAAATTTCAACCATTTCCAAATGAGATGGTCAAAATTTGGACCAATACCTTGGTGGAAAGCAAAGCATCCACGTCGAAATGTCTGAAATTGATGGTCAAAATTTTGACCAATACCTTGGTGGAAAGCAAAGCATCCACGTTGAAATCTCTGAAACTGATGGTCAAAATTTCGACCCATGTCTTGACAAGTTTCCACAAACAATTGGTCAAAATTTTGACCAATGTCTTGGTGGAAAGTATAGCATCCACGTCGAAATATCTGAAACTGATGGTCGAAATTTTGACCCATGTCTTGACTCGTTTCCACCAACAATTGGTCAAAATTTTGACCAATGCCTTGGTGGAAAGTATAGCACGCCCATCGAAATCACTTGATGGGATGGTCAAAATTTTGACCAACTCCTCCACTCTTTTCCACCAATGATTGGTCAAAATTTTGACCATTACATGAAGAGATTTCAACGTGCGTGCCATGCTTTCCACCAAAGTTATGGTCTCAATTTTGACCAAATATTGGTCAAAATTTTGACCATTTCCCCACAGATTTTGACGTCGATTTTTGTCAGATTAAACAAGAGCTATAGTCAAAATTTTGACCTCTATTTTGGCCAGAATTTTTACCAATAATAATAATGTCAAAATTTCGACAAAAAAAGATCGACGAAAGGTTTGGTCGTGAATTCGACCAATTACTGTCAAAATTTTGACCAATTTTCATCAAAATTTGAAGCCAAATTTACTAGTGCTTCATTGCAAGCAATTTTCAAGCATACCAACATTCAAGATCTAGGAGTGACATTCATAGATTTATGCATTTGTGTGGGAATCCTTAATTCTACATTTCATTCTGAGGGAAACTATTTGGATCTCAACCACATTTCAAACATCTTCATTGGTATGAGTGATTTCTACATCTGTCCGTTAGGGTTTGTGCAAGGTAAATCTACAATTTTCCTAATTACATACTTTTCTTTATGAAATTTATTTCCATTTTCAAGGTTGATTCCTAAGTAGGGTTTTGACAAATTCAAACCCTTTTATACAACATTTTCCCCCATTTTCTATGTGCAGGAACTGGTTGTGGAGCCACCATATCAAGGTTGGGAAGATTGGATACAGTTAGACATACCCAAAAAAAATTAGTCAATTTTTACTAGTACAAGATGTCGTTGGCAGCCTATACCTAGGTACAAGATGAGTTTCACACTGTACCTTGCATTTTTAGCTCAAATTTTACCGTAGGTCAATTATGTTCTCTCTTTTCCATTTTTGTACTTTTCTACTCATTATCAGTTTGTATCAGTATGCTATTTCTAGTTTTATACAACTTGTCCATTTAATCTCTCTAATCAACTTAAATGCATTAATCCATCATTACTATTTCATCAATTATCATATTTGATTGAAGTATCATTGTCCAAATTAGAATTTGAGTCTCCTCTTGAACCTTGTGGGGCATCTTCCTTATGAAATGTATAATTGGTAAAAAGGTGAAGTGATCTTTCCTATCCATGTCAATAGTTCCCTTTTCCAACCTTACATTTTTTGTGAACTCGACGTGTTACATATTTTTGATTTGGTAGTTAGATTCACTTTGTACTCATCTAGATCTATGTTGTATATGGTTACATTCTAGTGTCATATTATATGCATGCTTACATTAGATTTTCTTTTAATTAAAAAAATTACTGTATTACTTAATTTGAATTGTAGATCTCTTTCAAATCTTATAATTGCATTAGATATATCCTTTCTTTCATTCCCTTGTGCATGTGTGTCATTACCTTGAGTCCTACTTATAGTATTCCTGTTAGGAGAAGTTGTAGACTTATGGGCTCATTTTATCCCCGGCCTCATATCTTTAACCACCTAAAATTGGTCTAGTAAACCTATAGCCCCTAATTCGATTAATTGACCTTAATAAATCCTAAATCAAAGGCATTTATCACTAGACCCTAATTATGTGAGCATTTAATCAAACTTGCTTATATAATTAAACACAACTTGTTGAATCAAATTATTAATCAAAGCTCAAATCACTTAATTGCTTTACTATAGAGTTTAATTAAAATTCCTAAATCCCTTTTAATTAAATGAACCCATTCACACATCCTCACACATGTGTGAGCACTCAAAATTCAAATAAAAAACAATTAAATGGGGAAATTACCAAATTTTTCTCATTCTCCCCCCAAAAAGAACAAGGTTGACCAATCAAGAGCATTTCAATTGCATTAAACCCACATGGATTAAGGTAAATTGCATCTCTCTCTCTCTCTTCTCAGTTGAATCTTGACAATTAGTTTGACCAAATTTCCTATAAAAGGAATAGCTCCCTTTGTTCAAAGAGAGATAATTTGAGGAGTAAGGTTATAATGCTAGTTTTGTTCTAGGTTTTGATCATTGTCCTTGCCTCCGTTTTCATGGTAGCTTAGCTTGCTTGCATTTATATTTTAGATTGCATCTCTAGTTTAATGGTAGCTTCATTTCTAACTTCTTGTAGTAGTTGGTAATGAAATACTTAGCTTTATCTCATGGTTAATATGCATTTAGTTTGCTTATGCATGCATATCATTTCCAAGGTTTTTGAGAGCAAAGTATGCAAGTTTATGCATCTTGCTCATTTCATGAAATCTTCCATTTTGGATTCATCTAGTCAATATTTCTACATGCCAATATGATGAACATATTCATAGAATCAAACTCGCTTCAACTAGGAAGCAATAAGCCGATCTTGAGGGTAGTTTGTGTAATGATTTTGATTTTGATTTGATACTAACCCCATTGAATTAATGGTTTATTGTGTGTTTGGTGTTGCGGGTTGAAAGCCATATTTTACCACACACACATTTGGTACCCACCATGGGGAAGAACTAATTT
This sequence comes from Thuja plicata, assembly GCA_018584345.1. Lineage (NCBI taxonomy): Eukaryota > Viridiplantae > Streptophyta > Pinopsida > Cupressales > Cupressaceae > Thuja > Thuja plicata. The sequence continues at coordinate 3,272 of MU227482.1, forward strand.
TTTGCCCCAAATTTTCATTTAATTTCATGTTTTTGACGAAACTGCACTTTCTTCCGTACTGTGTTTCATACCTGCTCATACAAAAATTCATTAATCACTAGTTTGTCATTTCAGGACATTTATATTGTAGTACGAGTATGTATCTAGTTTTAATTGTCATACTGGGCTATTCAATTTATTGTACAAGAGATCATCTTATCCTTTTTTTTTCATATGGAATTGCATGTTTTGTTGTACGAGTTTTGCTTCCAAGGTGTCCTTTGTACTTTGTCATTTCAGAAACACAAAGTATTTTTAGAGGTGTATTTGATTTTGTCTTGAGTTTCTAACCTCTAACATATTTTTGGTGATCTTTTTTCTCTCTAGTTTGACATCCTAACTGGTTTTTGTAGAACGTTTAGTGGAAGAATCACTTGTCAAAGTCATACTAGCACACTTTTTTTTATCCCAAACTGCTAATGCTTTTGTGCTTGTAGGACGCTTGAAAGAAAGAAAGTTTGTTGAAACTACTAAAGACTTGTGTTTGCAGGTTGCCTTTTGACTTCATCAACCAAACAAGAGTGTGTCTTCTTAAATGGTTTCTTAGGAACCTAGTTTAATTAGGGCATTGTTTGTGTGAGTTAAATTGGACATTAGGGGATTATGCTCTTCTTCCCTTAGGAAGAATAAAAAACTCAAACATGTTTGATTTATCTTAGGAAAGAAATCATTTTGGGAAAACTTGGAGTGTTTTGCATGTTTGGGAGACACAAAAAGAAGTAGGAAATTATGCTCTTCTCCTCTTTGAGGGAGAATCAGAAATGCTTACCTTCTCTTTGGTATCCACTTTAATTTATGCATACCTTTTACATGGGCCTACTAGTTGAGGAAAAATTTTTCCAGGAATGACCCACGTAAGAACAAGGTGTAAGCCACACCACTCCAAATCATGTTAAAAAAATTTACTCTTTGGGGCCAAAGCCTCGGGAGTCGGATGTCATTTCAGATTATACTTGGCCGATGTCTAACATAAAGTAGGGCCTCTCGGTCTCAATCACATTTATGTGATTTCTTGTGCTAAGATGCTTTGCAGGACTATATGTCTCAATCACGCTTGCGCAGGCACAAAGGATACAACCGAACGAAGATCCTTACTAAAATCCATAGAGTAGAAGTCACCTGGTTCACCTCTGAAAGTGGATAATCCAATTGTAAGGGAGATAGTAACTCCCCCAAGATACTCATCATATCTTTCCCCCATTAGCGTTTGAAGTCGGATAATACGACATCATGGCTGGAGCCACTGTGTGCTTGTTTACGACCGTATTCTGATTAGCTATTAGGTGTGGCCTAAGTCTACGAGCCCAGATTTTTTTACTAAGCCAAATTGACTCTAGGGATAGGAATTGTTTTATTTTCACTACTTTGTGTTTGATGTGTTTGAATCACTTTAAAATGACACTAAAATGGCATAAACACCTTCAGAAATTGATATTTTCACCTTAAAATTGTGCAAGTTGGTCCAAATTTGAATCAAAACAAGTGGAAAACTGTCCCTATTATACATTGTCATTTTCACATATCAGAATTGTCCTATGACAAAAAATTGAAAGAACAACAACTCATTTAGGAACCTGGTAATTTACGTATGGGAACATAGAAATTATCGTATGAGCTTACATTAGAAACCAATCAGTTACCTTGATCTTTGGTATTCGTACTTCCTGTCTATGTGGCTTAAGTTAATCATAGTACTCTGTCACAATATTTGTTAGTTCTTGATCAGTTGTCTTGACTCATCATCATCTCTTGTTCTAGTTTCTTGAATGATCTTACTTACCATATGCCATCTCATCAACAGTAAATCCCAATCAGCTAGGTCACAAGTGTTGTCCACCAGACATTCAGGTCTCAAAACATGATACCTTGTACCAAGCTCAATAATCTTTCATCAACACCTCTCTTACTAAGCTATTAGACAAGTGATCATTTGGAAATATTTAACATTGATCTATTAGTCTAGACATTCTAAAGTCTTAACTACAATTGTCTTTCATGGTACAAACTAGAAGCCAACAATAAAAAGTTGATCTCGATTCAAAGGGAAAAGCTATTGATGATTCTACTCTGGGAACCTCATCCTGTCAAAAACCAAGATCTACTCAAAGGAATCCAAATCAAGATACCCCAAAAATATATTAATCAATACCCTTGTTTCAAATGTTAATTTCCCAACATTAATTGACTCATACTACACATAAAAAAAATCAACAATGTCAGCCTACGACTGGGGATCTAGCCAAGAACGACAGAGTCACCACACTAGTGGCTCCTCCTCGATTGAGGAACCTACTGAGGAAGAAATCCAAATATTTCAACAAGACAAACACTTTCAAAATATGATACAATTCCTTATGTAAATGGACAATGATAAATACTTTATGCACTTAGCATCTACATGCGTTAAACTTCCTCATGACTTCGATATTGAAGGAATTATATGACAAGAAGAAGAGTCTCCTATCACCATTCTTAATCAACAATTACAAGATATGATATGTGAACTTAGAGAGTTGAAATAAGTGAGAGAACAAACTTCTAACAAGTACTTGCTGGAATCTATATGTCCCTTTCCATTTGCTAAAAACCTACACATGCCTCAGTTTCCCCCTAAGGTTGAAATTATGAAATATGACAAATACAATAGGGAAGGTGACCCTAGAGATCATGTGAGGGAATTTTGTGTTCCTAGCATGGAGTTTATGCATGAAAGGACGTATATAATGTGACTGTTCCCACGAAGCCTTAGTGACCAAGTCTTGGAATGGTTTACAAAACTCTCACCTGGTATTTAGACATTCGATGAGCTTGTACAAAAGTTCATCCAACATTATTCTTACAAAATATTACATATGGTCACCATACTAAATCTATGCAATACCAAACAACATAATGGTGAACCTTTCATCAAATTCCTCTAAATACAGAAAAAGATACTCGCGAGATATCCCCTAAAAATCTCATAAATTGAGAAAATTGACATCTTCATTAACAATTTGGTACCTGAAATGAATTATGCAATTCAGATGCAAAAGCATACTGCCTTTAGTGAGTTGGTGGAAAATGCTATCCACATCAAGGAGGTTCTTGTAAATAAAGGTGAACTCACCTTATATAAAGACACTAAACCCTCCAACAATATTAACAGTAACAATGGAAAATACAAAAGAAAGTATTGGAACAAAAAAATGTAGCCAATGACAGAGTGGTCGACTCGTTCGAGTTCAAACTCAAAGAGCCATTGTTCAATCTATCTAGTAGTATTCAAGCTGCTAAGAACTACATATTTTTTGACACCACTCAATAATTATCCACACATGCAAAAGGACAGAGCACCCTGGATACCAAAACCCAAGCAAAATTTCACTCCTCTTGGAGAACCTCTTGAAACCATATTAAAAAATTAGGTGGCTCACAAGATCATCCCGATACCAGATTCAAAGCCTTGGGAATCAGTGATTAAACCTAAGTGGTGGAATGATAACCACTTCTGAAAATATCATAAAAAATGGCACTTAACTAACGATTGCAGGAAATTGAAGCATATCATCGAAGACCTCATTGATAATGAGACCATCACAGTTGATGGGCATTAGTCAAATAGAAATCCCACAGCTTTCAAGAAACCCCTAACCTCATATGAACAAGAGGAATCCTCGAAGAACCAAGGATCTAAAGTAAATTACACCTACCCTAATGATGACAATGTGATTCACATGCTTGAGTCATCTAATCAATCAGTTAATGTGATTATTGTCAAAGAAAAGAAGGAGCCCAAATCTACTAATGCGCTAACAAGGAATCAAGCAAGTTTAATCTTAAAGGAGTGGCTTCATCATCAAAAAAAACTATGACATTAACACCCTCGACATCAAATCAAATAGTCACATCAATCCTAGCTATGAACTACAATTTGGTTAATCAGTTGATGAGAACTCTAGCCCAAATTTCCATCTTGGAGTTACTTAGGATCTTCCCCTCACATAAGGAGATCCTTGAAAAAACTCTTTTAGAAACAACTATACCAAAGACCTTGGTATTGATCGGTTTCAAACTATGGTAGGCTATCTAACTTCACCTCACTACCTATCTTTCTCAAAAGAAGATGATAAATCACCGAATCCTCTGCATAATGAACCCCTACACATACAAGTCTTGATCAATTAACATAGAGTCAAATGTGTCATGATAGATGGAGGCACCGGTTTGAACATTTTTACTCTTTAGCTCATGACAACATTAGGTTTTTCAAAACATGTTATAGATCCTAGGAGGAAGGTCACCATAAAAGCTTATGATGAAGAAGATAGGTCATCAAAAGGATTGGTCATGTTACCTATCAGGGTTAGACTTATTGAGAGAGATGTGATTTTCCAAGTGCTGGATTTACCACTAGCATATAACATTTTATTAGGGAGACCATGGATACATGACATGTAGGCGATTCCTTCAATATATCATCAATGTGTAAAATTTCCACACAACAAAGTGGAGGTTTCTATACAGACTGATAACACATACTCCTATAACACTTTGAAACAAGAAGACAACATGGTTCCGCATAATAAGGAAGCATCTACTAAGAAAGGATTTGAAAATTCTTGGGTAATGCTCATGAAAAGATTTAAGGAGAAATGGAAAATTACCAACACATGTATGAGAGAGTATCAAATTCACTCTTCGCCCTCAGTGGCTAATCTCCCTACATCCCCTACATCTTATGGAATTCTCTCATCATCATTCAAGCCTACTAGCACTCAAAAATTGGAAATACATGAAGGGAATGGTATGGTAAAAGCCCATGTTCCTCTCTGAGAAGAAAATGAAGAGAATGTTGTTCTTACCTGGCTTTATAAAGGAGAAGAACATGACCAAGAAGTTAAACATGTTGAAATATCCCCACAAAATATGGTAAAGTATATCAACTCATGTAACCAATGTGGTATAAAGGAAAAAGACCTCTAGGTAAAGATAAAGGGTTAACAAAGCCTATACACATGGAATTCAGGAATCAAATAGACAAAAAAGGGATAGGATATCATGAACAAAGGTTTTATCCCTCCTCTAGCAATAACCTTATAAGAAACCAATCAAAATATTTTGATGATGAGACCAAAGAAGAAGCATAGGTTACATGGTTACCATTTGAAAGGCTATTACATATACAAACATAAAAAACCTCACCACTAAGGGGAATTGTATATCTCACCTCAATTCAGAGCTCCCTTTGAACCAAATAGCTTAGCGTCCCAACCATTTCCTAGCATGAATTGGGTGCCAGGGAAGAGGTGGTAAACTCACAAGATAAGTCTAAATTAGAACCCGAGGGTGAACATGAGAAAAGACAACCAAACTAGGGGCAACTAGTCACTATTTCTCACATATTAGATCTACCACACTTCCTAGATACAAGGGTACATGCCATTAAGGTATTTCCATCCCACCTCACATTAGTACAAGTAGGTGAAGAAAAATTCACAATGCAAGAAGATGAACATGACCTAGAAGAAGGAAGTTCTAGTGGAGACGAAGGAGTCTTCATGACCATAGAACAGTACCTAGGAAGGTCTGATGACAATTAGACTAATTATCATGAATACAAGTTTGGTCAAGGTACAAAGAATGATCTAGAAGGAATGCATCAAAATTGGGGGCAACTAGTTGCTCCTGCTCATGTATTAGACAAACCTCATTCCATGTGGACAAGTTCCAATGAATATGAATGGGATTATCTCTCAGATACTACAATAGAAATTGAAAAGGATGTTATCCATATGTATGTACCTCAATTTAAATAAGGAGAGTTCAAATGCTCCCTAGAAAACTATCCTTCCTCAAAACATCAATTAGATTTTTGGAGATGATGGAAGAGATAATCACACTAGAGTTAGGTCCACGCCAAGAATTGAGATCGTCCCTCTAAGAAATATTTTGGAATGAATGTATACTCGGGAGGAGAATCAAAGCACTAAAATTAGATCAAACTAGTTAAATTCACAAAATAATAGCAATGACTCTGATAGTGAAGTTAGGACCCCACAGTCTAGGGAGTCCTTCAGAGAGTAATGTGATATATCTTCTCTTACCCATTGAAAGTCTTGATCATAATAATGTGGTGTTATCCCTAGAGCCTACTGGGTCATTATCCTTAATCCATTTTGAGCTTATTGAGTGGAACTCAAATGAGCCTTTGAAATTAATCTCTTCTCCTAATGAATACACTTTGGAATGTTACCTAAATGCTATTGAGCCCCTCATTTCTTCCACCAGTGCAACGGGTGTAAATATGATAGAGGGAGATATCAAGTTTCTCAATCGTAAAAAGAGAAATAAAAAGAAAAAGAGGTCTGGCAGTGAAAATCACTTTGTGGCAGTGTTAGAACCAAAAATAGTAGAAAAAAGGTGTATCCAATGGTGAAAACGTCTCAGAGGTGTTGGAGGATGGGAAAATTGATATCTTACCCAATCACTTTCTGGAATGATCTTTGGTGCTAATAGCGCCTACACAATTAGTCAACCTAGGAACAAAAGAGGTACCTCAGTTGCTATATCTAGTACAATCCTTGTTTGAAGAGGAGAAACAATAGTTTACCCAATTTTTCATGAACAAGAAGATCAATTTCACTTGTTCTTACTTAGATATTCTAGGAATTGATATAAACCTAATAATGCACCACTTGTCAATTGCTCCCGGTGTCAAGCTAGTCAAACAGAAGCTCAAGAAGATTTACCCTCATGTAGCACTATTGGTTAAAGCTGAGATAGAGAAGTTATTGAAAGCAAAATTCATTAGAGCTATAACATACACTGAATAGATCTCTAACATCGTGCTTGTTTCCAAAACTGATAAATCAATCCAAGTTTGTACAGATTTTAGGGATTTGAACAAAGCTTGTTTGAAGGATAATTTTACACTTTCCAACATTGACATGATTGTGGATCTTACAATAGGGTACAAAATGTATTCCCTCATTGATGACATTTTGGGATACAATCAAATAAAAATAGCACCCAAAGACCAGGAGAAGACAACTTTTACGTGTGCTTGGGGCACGTTCTGTTGGAATTTTATGCCTTTTGGTCTCTAAAATGTAGGAGAAACATACCAGAGGGCTATGAAAACCATATTCCATGACATGATACATATGAATATGGAGGAATATGTTTATGATACTTTGGAAAAATTGTTAGGATTAAGTAATACTAAGAGGGGGGTGAATCAGTATTATAGCACTTTACATTATACTTAAACCAATTCCAAATAAACCATAAGCTTACTAAAATGAAAAGAACATAAATAAATAACATAGAACTCATAATGTTGTTGAGGAAACCCTGGCCAAGGGAAAACCCAGGTGGGGATGGTACCCACAAGAATGCACTAAAGTATAGTGTCCATGTTAGGAGACCTAGCAATGTTAGGAGCTGAATATTACATAGTACATTTCCTTGTTAAAGGAATAACAACCCTTTTAAAGGTATAAAACACCCTGTTACGGGAAAACTGAGCTTACAACTCTTACAAAAAAAACTTTTGTTACAAAGTGTTCTCAGTAATGAACAAAACAAGCATCTGTAATGCTTAGATAGTTCCAGTCATAGTTCTTCAATGATATCTATCAACCTATGCTCTTGCATCTACCATTCACATTCTTACATACACATAGACATTCACTCATCTATATCTTCACTTTACAAAAGTCTTCACATATATATATATATACAGATATATATATATATATACATATATACATA
>MU227482.1:11185-50950 GCA_018584345.1 Thuja plicata
TATATATATATATAAAGTCGGCTCTCTTAATCATTATCACATAGTCGGCTCTCAATACAAAAATAAATAATGTAAAGAGAAAATAAAAAGTTGGCACTCTTACATAACCAAAATATATGTTATCCAAAATCATAATCCAACTTAGCTTGCCAGGAGTCCACAACATACTCCTTAAATCATCGCTACTATTCAACTGCTCTGTTACGTTGTTATGATGTCTTTGCATGTCTTCAAATCTCTCTAACTCACTGTAATCATCACCAAAACTAAATCGATCTTAGGTGGAGGTCATAAATACTCCATAGTATCTTCCACTAAGCTTGAAAGTCATAAATCATTAAACTCGATCTTTGATACCCAAAACAATGCTGTCATACTCTATATTTCTGCTTCTATACTTGGTCATTTTGAATATTGTATCTCCAAAACTGTACTTCGATCCAATCGATCAATATACTAGATATTTTTCCATAAATGAAAAACCATAAGTGTCTCATATCATACAAAAATCATCACTTTCCAACAATCTCTCCCTTTGGCATTGATGGCAACAGTTAGCGAAAAATGACTAAGTGTCCCAACTCAATGTTTATATATATATTTGTTTTCTCATTATAATTTTCTTCTAACTCATTTTTCTTCTCTTCTCCCCCTTTGACAACAATGAAAAAGGTGCATCCAAAATCTACAAAATTGTAGGGTTTCAGTGCTTGCTCACCAGTTTAAGTACATCCTGGAAGGTGTCTTCCATGATCTTCACTTTAGTGCTACATGAATCAATCAACAACTGAATAACATGAATTAAACCATTCAGTGCCTAGGATGATGTCTCTGCTTCTTTTAACTCTATGGGCATATAATTTTTTAATGATTCTACAGTCTTCTCCATATCAAACAAATGAACTTCAAGGATTGATAGTTTAGGAGTGATTAGACTCTTCAACAAACCAAATGTTGTCATGAATCTCCCTTTCTCAATATCTAATACATTCATCTTGTCATGAATATATTTTATTTCCCTGTCCATCTCTAATATATATTGTGAGGAGGTCTCACAACTGTCCATCATTCTATTCAATGTAGCCCTTTCCTTTGCTAAAATATCTTCAATATTCTAAATATGTCTGATAGGATTTATACAATGGTTGTATAGTATCCTTCCATGTGTGACACAACTTTTGACCTTTAATGTATCTTCTCTCAGAATGCCCAATTCCAATGAAATAGACTGGAAATATTCCTTCAACTTCTTCTCTAGATAACTCTTCTTGGACTTCTCTTAAACAATCTTCACTAAAGATTCATAGTGACTATCAAAATCATCTAGTGTCAACCTCAGATTCTCTGCTTCATCTTTTCCTTGAAATGCAATAGGTACTGGGAGGATTTTGTTCACAGTATTAACTTCCCTAGTGATTACCTTAGACTTTTTATCTCATTTATGCTTAGATCTTTCCTCTTCTTTAGAGAATGCGATGAAAGATAGTCTCATTAACTCATCCTCATCCATACTGTCAACATCAGTACTTAAAGTTCTATCCATACTTTCCAACAATAGAGTAGTAGATGTTTCAGGTTCATGTTTTACCTCAACTCTTGCCTCTTCATCTTTTGTTGTCTCTGTCTCAATTCTCTGTTCAGATTCAAACTTCTATTCTTCCTCTTTTTGTTCTTCCTTTTCCCGTTCTTCCTCTTTCTGTTCTTCCTTTTCATTTGTAATTGTGTTGTCAGTATTTCCTACAAATGGGTCCTTCTCATCGAGTGAAGTGTCAAGGGTCACAGGCACACTAGAAACATAGAAATCTGGTTGCATGATATCTTCTCTCTTCTCAATATTCACCTCAACTATCTTAGAACATTCACCAATTCCTATAGGTGTAGGCATAGTAGTTTTAGGAAGTGGAGTACATCTTCTCAGGAATATTTCTCATTAGTATATGATCTAATGCCTTTTGAGTCTCCTCTAAGACTTCTTCATACTTTCTTCCCATATTTTTTACCAATCTTTCCTTAGTTCTCAATAAGGGTTTCAATGCATTAAGTACTCTCTCTCTCTCTCTCTCTCTCTCTCTCTCTCTCTCTCTCTCTCTCTCTCTCTCTCTCTCTCTCTCTCTCTCTCTCTCTCTCGTATAGAAACTACTAGCAACATGTCATCAATAGCTTGATTCCTAATAGCCTCATCTTCAATGTGTGCAATTTGTTTTCTTATTTCCACTCTACCATATAGTTCCTCAGGTATACTTCCCTCTAACTCTACTAGATTCTTCTTGAAAACAAGTAAATGATTTACCACAATGTCTTCAATCTTAAGTTTATCAGATTCCTCATACCTGTCATAGTACCTGCTCACTGAAAAAATCTTACCTTTCTCAATAGCTCTTTTCTCAATCATCTTCAAGTCTAGCTTTCACACTTGTCTGTCACTAGTGGTCTCTTTTTCAAATTTCTTCTCTTCTACTTCAGTCCTCTGTTCCTTAGGGGGTGAATCCAGTTTAGTGGATCTAGTATTTACTCGAGGAACAATCTTTACTACCTCTTCCTATGATGTCTTCGGTGGCAGTGAAGGGGTGGTTACATCAATTACTGCAGAAGGTAGACTAACTACCAACACAACTTTAGGAGGTGGAAGGGTTGTAGTAGCAGTACTTGTCAATCCAGAAGATCACTCTGCTATCCTCTTCTTTACTTCTCTCAACTATTCTTTAGTCAAGCCTGCCTTAATTCCATATTCATCAAAAATGCTATCTACTTTTCTTTTCCTCAAACCTCTAGTTTTCTCTTCTCTGACTTTAGCTTATTTTTCTTCATAGGTGCACCATCTCTCCTCAGATATATCTACGTTAGATGCTAACATATGTTCAATATGCATAGTTAAGACTTCTGAACTAACTTCATAGCCCATAGGGTAACACCATTTCTTCCTAGGTATAACTGCCTCAAAACATACACATTCAGTTTCAACCATAAAACAAATTATATCTGTTGTGGGTCCACAATAGACACCCTATTTTGGTCCTCTGGCAATGGGGACCCCCCTTTTTTTTGTGTCTTTTGGTCTTTCAAGTCTACCCCCTTTCCTAGTCCCTTGCAAATGGGTCTCATTATCAGCTTGATGAAAAAATTCAAGATATTTTTTTGGCCTTTTCGCCCATTCCACATTTCAGAGGACCTCAAGTCCTCCGAATTTACAAAATGGCCGAAAGGCCGAAGCTCATCCCTTTTGGTTTTTTTGACCTCTGAAACCACCAGAAGGCTGAAAGTGTGTCTACCTATGGAATTTTGGTGTTTCGGACCCCAAAACACTAAAAAGTGCTGACATCCCCCCTGCGGGCTACATAATGGCTTAAGGCCCTAAATGACACACTTTGTGTTTTGGTTCTCTGGTGTCTTCTGAGCTCCCTGCGACTTTGCCATTTTATTGATTTTGCTCCTCTTGGGTTATTGTTCTAAATCTGTGGCCTCTTGCCCTTGTCTTCCACTCCTAGCCCTCGAGGTAGGTTTTCTCGCCGTTTTTCTTATTTCCTTATTTTAAGGTTTAGGTTTTTTTGCATTTTTTGGGTGCTTGTTCGATCTAGTGTGCCTCCCCCCAAATATTTAGGGTTTTCTTTGCACCCTTGGCCTTGCGGGGGACACCTCTCTTGGTCTTGTTAGTTTTGGGCATTGTTTGCATTTTCCCTCTTTAGATTTTCCTTTTTCTTTTGTCGTGACCTTTGTCATAGGTTTTCGGCCTCTGAAAGGCCAAAAATCAGGTTGGGTCTCTCTCACACAAGTGCTCCTTGGAGATTCAGCCATTTTGGTGTTTTAGACCTCCAAGATGTCTGAAATGCCGACAAGTTTGAATCTCCTTAAGTGTTGTCTGCATTACGGATTTTGGACTTTCAGAGTCTAAGATCCCGTTCAGACTTTCAGAGTGCGAAGAACCCTTTCGGACTTTCACATGCCAAAAAGTATGACTGATCTCGGTCTTCATCGCTAACTACTCTTTTGTACTTTCGGCCCTTTTGGACTTTGAACCAATTTTTGGCGTCTGAAATCTGTAAAGGGCCGAAAGTGCAAAATCTACATTTTTTGGCTACTTAAAGAGATTTTTACTTCTGTTTTCCTATATTAGTTAGTTCTTTCCTATTTTTTAAGTTTCTTCTTCAAATAAAACATTGATATTTTCACCCTCCTGGCGGGAATGCCTCAGAAATGGACCGCGTCACCAATGAAGCACCTAAACAAGGAGAACACCCCCCTTCAAAGATTGGAAAAAAACATATCAAGATCACTAATACTAACATTGGAAATGTAGATTGGGATCAGTTCCTGACGAGATGTTCCCAACCAAATGGGAGATTTGAAAAATGCACCTCACTAGTCCTGTCAGGCCTAGTCAACGTAGAAGCCCACTCAGTGGTTTTCACATCGTCTGAGCTGATCATGAACTTGGAAAACCACTATGACTCAGAAAAAGTGGTGGTCCAAAATATAGAGGGACATGTGGTACCGGACATTAGACTAGATATCATAGAAGAGGTCTTCCACCTCCATAAAGGCATAGACAAATTCTATGACTTCTTCATTGAGAAAGGCAACAGATGGTTCAATAACAAAGGGGAAGAGGCATATGACATTGTCAATAAAAACTAACTCGAGAAACCTCTCCCCCCCAAAAAAATGGACAAGATAAACCTCAGGAGGGGGTACATGAAAGATGATATGAAAGAAGCAATAACATTACTAAGCTAGGTATATGGATTACCTCAATCCATCAAGCTATAGAATTGTATGTTCCTCCTAATAGAGAAGATCATAGGCCATAAGTCTAGGTTCGATAGGGGAACCATCATTAGTGACAGGTTGGATGAACACCTGGTTGTAGTAAAGCACAACCCCAAATTCTATATGAGTACCTACATGGTGTACTTATTGGCAGCATGGGAAAACTACCCAGGACTCACCAAGAGGGGGAACATAAATGATCCGAATGCCTGGCCCCACATTTTATACCCATAGCTGATGAAAAGGACAAACATGTTAGAAGATAATCCTGATTACAAGATAGTCAATAAATCCTTCATCTTTGCAATCATCCGATCCATTGAAGGTGATTTTACGAAGAGGATGTCAAAGGAAGCAACCGCCAAGGTGAGGGCCATTGGGGCCTACTACATACAATATAAGATATTCACATACATCCGGGTGGTAGGGTCTACTTTGAAACCCAATAAGGTACCTAGGTATCCATCTGATTGGATAATAACTTTAGAAATGGCCAGATAGTTTGCTTATGCCTATAAACATATAAATCACAAGAAGAAACATTGCTAGGATTTTCCTATTCTTCTGGGCCCATACACTTTATAGGATATGAAGGTTTGCAAATCCTTGGCTTTCAAATGGGATGAATGCCCACTTCAGCTTTAAAAAATAGTCTGGCCCTGGTTCAACCCAATAGGAATGTACAATCACATCATTGGGAGGTTCTATATCCATGAATCACATCTTGAAGATCACTGGATCAATTGTGTAGATGATCATGAGGTCAGGATTAGGGACTATTGCAGGATGTCCCTTACCCTTACACAGGATACTTTGAAGACCTCATTTCCTCTGAAGGTTTGGGAGAATGATTCAAATAGGGTTTTAGAGGAAATTTATACTTTGGATAAGATATATGATAGGCCCATCATGAATTCCGAAGTTGACAAAGATGAGAACAATGACATTGATTTCTAAGATAGGAATGTGCTCTGAACAATTGAAACTTGGATCCAAAGGCCTTATAAGATGGATCCAATCCCAATGAAGACATTAATGGATCCACCCAAGAAGGTGGATAAATAATGTGGGGAGAAAAATATAGTGCCACAATATAAGAAAGTGCCACCACAGAAGCCAAGCACGGTTTATGGGCATGAACACATGGTAGAGTATGGGTCAAATCCAAGGTAAAAAGCTCCAAATAATAGAATGAATAGACAAATAGATCCTCTAGTGAAATCATCACAAGCCCCAAAAGATGAAGGCCCTTCCACTTCTGGCCAATCTCCTCCTACTACTAAAAAGGGTAAGAAAATGTATAAAAGGAAGAGAGCTACTGTATCTCCCCAACAAGAAACCTTACATGAAGAACCAAAAGAAGAGGAAGAAGTACCTCTAGTCAAAAGGAAAAGATTTTAAAAGAGGAAGGAAAAAGAAACTACTAGGAAACATAAACAAGACCCTAAGGAATAAGACAATCCTTTGGAGGCCTTAGGATCAGATGAATTCTAGATATATAACTTTGAGGGTATAGAGGGCTTTTCAGACCTAGGGAAAGATACATCAGATTATACAACAAGGTATGACATGGGAGCTCTGTCACTCTTCTAGCCCTAGGTGATACCCACTCCACCTCCCACTCAGTTCACCAATCCAATGCCTAATGTTCTTATCATAGAGGTGAGCTCTAACACAGACCAAGGGCCTGGAAATCAAGATGCCCCAATAGCCCAAGACATAACATTGGATAAGGCAATAGAAGAGACTCCCGCTGCCACTCCACTCCCTCACATTCCCACTCCACCAACTATTCTCCTACCCCCAATTCCTACTCCAACACCATTTCTCCCAACTCCAACACCAACTCCACCTCCAACTACCACTCTCCCTCTTCCCATTCTAACTCTTCCTACACCTACTCCACCACCATCAGTCTCTTTGCCTTGCTCCATCCCAACCCTTGGAGGTTCAGTAAGTGTAGAAGTTGTGTCACCTTTGAGAATAAAATTGAAATCCATGACTGGTCTTAATATAGAAGTGTTGATCAAATCCTCAGGAGATGAAGACCAAGAGAAGGAAAAACAAGATAAGACAACAAAAGAAGAAAATTTAGAAGAGGGAAGGGAAGAAGGAGAAGGAAAAGGAGAAGGAATGAATGAGGGAGAGGGTGAAAAAGGAAGGGAATAGGAAGAAGGTTCAGATAAAGAAGTAACCCTAGGATCGAAAAACCTTGATTCAGTCCTTCTTGTTGCCCCATATGAGCCAATCACCGCATTTAGTAAACCTACCTGGTTCACTAAAGAGATTCAGTTGAGGAAGATAACTTACACAGATGAGGACGAGGGGGAAGATAAAAATATGACATTTGTAGGGAAAGCCTTCCACCAAACAAGGGTTACATTACCAGCATAGACAATTCTCTATGTCACCCAAGATACTAGGGGTCACTGGAAGGCACAAGTTGCAGTTCCTTCTACTAGCACCTCTCAAACATAAGCGACCCTAGAAGATTACACATTTGAAGAGGTAGATTTTAGGGAGCCCACCAGGGAAGGGAGAAAAACACTGGCAACTGTAGGGCTTAAGCATGCTCTAGGGTACATGATAAAGGATGAGGAAAGCATAAAATCCTTGACAGAACATAATGAAGCTTTGAAGAAGTTAATTCACAAGATGGTTGGTCTTGTTGACTCAATTTTCCCGAAGGCCTCATTACTGACAATATTAAAAGAGAAAAGGAACACCCCTGACTTGCCGATAGTTTTGACCCCATATTTTATCCAAGCAAGTGTAGATTGGAGATGAGACTTTGAGCAGTATGGAGAAGAGGCCATCAAACAAATATATAAGCCTTACAGGGTCATTTTGGTTGAAGCTACAAGTTTAATAGACTTGATGGAGAATGAAGGCAGTCTAGATTCTGAGATAGACAAATGGCAAGTCACCCTCCAAGACCTAGAAATAATCAGGAAACAATGTTTCCAGATATTGGTAAAAATATATGAAGGCAGAGAGATTGATAACTTTGAGACCTGGATCAAACGGATGGCCAAGATCATTAAGGTCTATAAGAAATGTCAAGCCTCCATATTGGAAAAGAAGAAAGAGGTCTTGGAGTGGGTAGAATAAATAGATGTTGTCTTCACAAGAATTAGCCTTGACTTTATACCGAGATGAAGATAAACATATCTTACGACCATCAAAAGAAGTGGTCCAATAGTTCAGGTATATTCTGGCAAGTATCAGTATGAAGGAGGCCTTACAATAGTTGTTCTACTCAAAAGAAGAGATGTTAGGGATGTCAGAACATAAAGAGGAGATCTACTTCTTTTCTTTTGAATTGACTATATTTAAAGAGAAGCAAGAATGAAAGGTCAATAAGGTAAAAAGGAAGGAGATAAACTATGAGGAAGTTCAAGAGCTTATATAGAGGCTCTAGGATACACATCTAGAAGTCTTCCCAAACTAACTCCTCAGACCTCTTAAGCATTTCAGGGAAGACAGTCTCAACACATAGAAATTTTCTCCAAAGGCAAGTTTAGGCCTTTCAGCCTTCCTTTTTTTGGCCTTTCAAGCTTCGAGAGGGCTGGAACTTTCTAGAATTCAGGGTGGTTTTACACTTATCCAAATTTGGGCACTTAAAACTCCAGAGTAGAGGTTGGGGGCCAAAATTCTGAGTGTTTCTAGCGAGATCACCTTTTTGCATGGAAGTTGAACCCCAGATCAGATTGATGATTAACTTGAGTTTGTTTTGGAAGGACTAAGGGTACCCTATCAGTTCCCACCATAAGAAGAACCTCCAGATGAAGATTCCAAGGAAGAACTCCAAGAATCAAGAAGAAGACTCCAAGTTCTTAGAAGAAACCCTATCTTCTTTCTCTTTCTTTTCTTGACAAGTTTGATCCCTCATGCATGGAACAACTGATTGTAAATGGATTTAAAATCCATGCAAGATATTTGGTATAAGTTAGCAATAGTCTCTTTTCAGAAAATATTTAGTTTTAGTTTATTTTCAGAAATTTAGACTCTCTGATGCCCTAATTTTGGCATTCAGAGTTGGTAGATCAAAAAATCTATATATTGTAATGAAATCATTGTAATAGGGGAGGATTTTGAAAAGATGGCGAGTGACTCTGAAAGTGGCTCCTAGCTTCACTAGTCATTCACATGGAGGGCACCACCGAGGCTCTTCTTGGTCTTCGGGCCGGTTGATTTGGCCTTTTTTGTTTATGTGGTGTCGGTCATGTGTACATGGTTTTGTGTGCCTTTGGGTTGCCTTGTGTTGTGTTGAGTGTTTTCTTTTTTCTCTCTCTTGGTCACTTTGGTTTTCTTGTGTGGATTTTAGTTTTATCTACAGTATACCTTTATTTTCTGCTCCTTTTATTTTTGCATGAGATCTTTGGTGATGGCCGTAGAGGGGAGTAATGAGGGGATCGATGTCTAGGCCAACGAAAATAATAACATGACAAGTGGAAGCATTTACAGAACAAATGTAGGTAACCCTAAGCCTTTGTATTATGAAATTGTGGCAGAACAGATGGTTTTACCACCCTCAACCTTTTTTGAGAGCAAGATTGTGTTTAATGATCTGGAACCTAGACTTGGAAAGAAACACGGAGGAGGAATGGTCGACTCCGATGGAGATAGACATGGAGGAGGAGACCAAACCCACTTCCCAATAGGAGACAATGACATTTGAGGAAGGAAGGAAGGTAAAACTCCACCCTCTGGAGTTAAGACCCTTGCCTTATTGCCAAATCTAGACATGGTAAACACTATTAAGTTTGAGAAAATTAGACTAAAAAATGTTGCTATCTTTTTTTGTTGTATGGATTTGAAGTTTCTACCTACAAGAAAGTTTTTAGATGACTGGTTTAATAACATATGGGGTAAAAAAATTGGCATTCATGTTAGTTTTAGTCGAAGGATTCAAAGAGGATTATTTTTGGTCTTCCTTAAAACACATGCAATGCAGGAAAATGTTTTGAATAAAGAACACTGGCAAGTTGGACAAACAATGTTTAAAGCCCTCTCGTGGTCGCATAAAGACAACACTAACAAAATAATAGCCCATGCGTCTCCCCAATGGATTGAACTCAAGAATGTTCAACCCAAATTCTGGCACTTCATTCCCCATATGCTAGAGCCTCTCAGGTCTGTATTGCAAGTCGAAGAGGCTAGAGTAACCCTCCTGCATTTAAACATCCGCATTATTCTAACCCTGCACCCTAATAGTTCCTTCCTCAATTTCATCTCCCTAGAAATTGAAGGTGAAACCTTTATATGGGATGTTGTTAAATTAGGAGACCTAGGAGCTTGCTTCCATTGTAAACTCAATGGACACAATAGAAGAGACTATCTACAACTTAAGAACATACATAAGGAATTCTCTGGTACTCCGGCCAAGAATAACACCAAAAATAATAAGAAGGATGTAGACAAAGCTAGTAATACCAATGGGAGTCTAAATAATAATGATATCCCTCCCTCAAATACAAGCACCAAAAATACCCATGTTGACCAATTTTTATCCCTCTCAAATCCATTGTTTGAAGGAGAATTTGTAGTCCAGGAAGCAGGTCGTGCACCTTATAATCAAACCCCCTTTAACTGTCAGCCCCAATACATCCTAGTGGTTAGAGATAAATGAAATGATGAAGATATCCCAAAAAAGAATGCCCAAAATATAGTTCTATCTAAATTAAAAAACAAGAACAATGACAACAAGGGTGAGAAGGGGTAGCATTTGGTTGAACAGGCTAAAGAATTATCTGACAGTGTGCCTCTCAGAGGGAATGAGATTATACCCACTATTGAAACCTCGATATGCCTATCAGAATATACTAACCAAGAGATGGACAAACATGATTTCATTGAGGTTGTTAGGAAGAAAAAGAAAAGAAAAACTTATGAGAGGAGCAACAACCTGCAAGACAAGGAGAGGAATAACAATCAAAAGAATAAAGAGATACCAGAATGCTTTAATAGACTTTACAAGAACCAAAACCCCCCCACAAAAAGTTAATGATGATGAAAATCCATATTTGGAATGTCAGAGGCTTAGAGATGCCTGACAGGAAATATGTGGTTAGGAACTGGTGCAACAAGACTCAGTATAAAGATATCATTTGTTTGCAAGAAATCAAGGTTACAGGGGCTAGGGCTTATAATGCACTCAAGTTTATTTGGAACAGAGCAATTTGTATATACTTAAATCATGAAATAGGGAAGGGTGGTATTTCCATGCTAATAGGGAGTCAATGGAGTGATAATATGTTAGAACAAGGGGTATCCCCATGCAACTGGGCAATCTGGGATATATTTAAAGATAAAGAACAACTAATCGAGATTTGTAACATTTATGCATCCAATAACTATAGAGAAATAATTTTACTATGGGATTGACTATCTATCATTCTGGCACATGCAAAATGGATATTTATAGGAGAATTCAACATGATAGAGGATAAATAGGACAAGAGTGGCGGAAAAAAACATGAATGGAAAAGCAATGAACTCTACTTCTGGTCAAAACTTAAGAGGAGATTCCACATTACTGACCCATTGGAAAATAAGAGGCAAGAATATCATAACATCTGGTTCACATGGTGTAACAACCAAGCAGGTAAAAGTAGAATTTATTGCAGATTGGATAGGATATACATTGATAACAGTAATTTTGGGCTTTCACATCCTTTGGGGAAAAACCCTATCGGTGTATCCCCTATTGCTATGTCTGATCACTCCCCTATCCATGGATGCATTCTTATTAATAACTACAGTGACCAATTCAAAAATCAGAAAAGGAAGGGGACCTTTAAACTGAATACTGCACTAATGGAGGATGAAGACAATATGGAGGCTATCCTAATGGCAACTACCCTATCCAAATTCTGTAATTCAAACTCTTCTTCTAGAGACAAATGGGATCAGCTAGTAATAACATGGAGAAAGATGTTCCAAATTATTGGAACAAAAAAGGCCATGGATAGGAACTATGAGGAAAACAACTAGCAAAGGAAAATCATCATAGTAGAGACAACTATACAAGAGGAGGGGAGCAATGTAGAAGAAAAACAATCACTCATTGAAACTAAAATATTGTTGAGGAAGATACTGAATTACAAAATCCAAGGTCAAAAAGTCAGGGCCAAGGCCAATTGGATTAAGGATGGAGACAAAGGCTCAAAATACTTCTTCAATCTAATCAGAGCAAAACAAAATAGAGAAGATAAAATGGGACCTACTAGGAATAATAAAGAAACATGGGAAGCATTTAGGGACTTCTACAACAAGTTATTTGCATCAGAACATAAAAAGGACAACTTTGAGGAAATGAACCAATGCATTAAGGTCATCCCTAAAAAGGTGTCAAGGCAGGATTCCAAGAGACTTGAAGAAAAAATTAACCTCAAAGAAATTGATGAGGCGATTGGATCCCTAGCTAATAACAAATCCCTGGGTATTGATGGCCTCCCAACAAAATTGTACAAGAAGAACCAAGAATGGATAGCCAATGAACTACTGGAGGTATATGAGGAGGCTTTTGAGACAGGGTCCCTGGGGAAAAACATTAACAAACAAGTGATTAAACTGCTACCCAAAGAGGGATCAAATCTCAAGTCAAAAAATGGAGGCCTATTACCTTGCTCAATATTTCATATAAAATTATTGCTAAAGTCATGGCTAGAAGAATTAGTAACATGATAAATAAAATTATTTCTATTACCCAGACAGGGTTCATTAAGGGAAGATATATACTTGATAATTTAATTACCAGTTGGGAAGCCATGCACTGGGCCCAAATGGATGGAGAAATTTCAACAATGGTGTTATTAGATTTTGAGAAAGCATATGATAGAATTGAATGGCCATTTGTGTTGAAAATGCTAGAGGCCTTTGGATTCCCAGATTATTTTTGCAGATGGGTAAAAATCTATTTCCAGGACTCCTCTACTATGATTAATGTTAATGGGGAACTTTCAGAATCTATCTAGTTGAGTAGATCCATTAGGAAAGGATGCCCCTTGGCACCAGCCCTATATGTCATTGTTGCTAATGCTCTATCCTACATTCTCAAGGCCAATGATTTTGGTCCACCAATAAAAGGTATCCACCTTCCAAATGCAAATGCAGAAGAACTTATTGTACAACAATTTGCTGACAACACAACACTATTCTTAGAATTAGAAGAAGGCAACTTTGAAAATATGATTAGTAGAATCTAGATCTTTTGTCTTGATTCAGGGGCTAAAATTGTAGTGCATAAGTCTACTATATTGGGATGGAATTCAGAAGCTCCAACCTGGCTTGGCAGAAAAAAGTGGCAATGGTCGGGGCCCTCAGATATTGTAAGATACTTGGGTATTCCTTTCTCTATCTCCCTGAACATGAAGGAGATGTGGACCTGGATCTATAAGAAAATTGAGAACAAGCTTGTGAAATGGCAGTCACACATGCTCTCCCTAGCTGGGAGAGCTCAAGTAGTACAAAAATTCCTGTCATCCTATGCTATCTACTACTCATCAACCTGGATGTTTTCCAAGTATCAATTTGATAAAATGGGTAAAATTCTTAGAGGGTTTCTATGGTCAGATGGACTTGGAAACATGAAAATACATTGTGTCAAATGGGCGTGGTGCTGCTCCCCTAAACATCTAGGGGGGTTGGGACTTAGAGACCTCAGGACATAAGGGATCACCTTAGCAGCCAAGTGGATTCTCAGAGCATTAGAAGGGAATGAACCATGGAAAATACTAATCAGGAGCAATATAGAGAGGGCAGTTATCAAGAAAGGGAAAAATGGAAAGAAGTTCCTAGTATTGACATCTTATTAGGTGAATTTGAGGTTGATATAGGTGGATCCAAGGTATTCCATTATATTTGGAAGGCATGGTGTCAGGTAAGGCCTTTGATCTATGCAAGAAATGGTGTGGGAAAAAATGCTAACTTTTCTATCATTGATAGATCTATTTGGTGGGGTATTTACCTTAATAATAAACCACCAGTGCTCACACAATGTTGCTCCTCCAAAGCTTGGAAAAATAAGGGGATTTCCCTTTTCTAGGACATTCTAGTTGACAATAAGTTGGGGACCTGGGAGGATATTACACTCAAATACAACCTCCCAAATACACACAAAAAAATATACACCCTGATCAGTAAAGCAATGGGAAGATTCTCTTGTGGTAAGATTGTAAATACTAATCAAATGGTGGAACATTTAAAGTGGAACAATGGTAAAGGCCAAAGATTTTTCTTGCAAAAGTATTTATAATATGCTGAAAATTGATATGAATATCACTAGCAGAATCATGCAGAGTTGGGGAATCAACTGGACAGGTAATAGATGACATTTCTTCTTTGATTTCTTTTGGCATACACAAGTCAAACAAAAAATGTTATGTTTTTGATGGATTCTCTGTTTAAAAAATCTTGTTGTCAGTTCATTTTTGTCCCAATGTGGTATACAGAATGTTGTTTGTTCGATTTGCAAATTCCCGGAAACCTATGAACATCTTTTTTTTAATTTTCCTTTTGGCAATAAGATTTGGTCCAGTCTATTTGGTCAAGTCATTTCTTGGAACTATCCTAATAATTTTTGTTGGTATGAAGTTGTGTTGGGCTTTGTGGATGTGTTTGATTATAAATTGAACAAATTTTGGGCTATCTTAACTATTGTTACCTTGTGGACCATTTGGAGGTTAAGGAATGAGGAGATTTTCCAAGATAGAAGGAGAGAGCTTACTGAGTTTTTTATTAAACTCACAATTTTTCATATTGCCACATAGGTAACTGCGGTCATTGAAGTTCCAAGGGAGAGGTTCTAGGCATTAATAAAAGAAGGAGCCATGGTCATATTTAAAAAAGAGGTGTAATCCACTTCATACACCTAACAAAGAATAAGGCATTGCCAACACAGGGGCAGTGGATAATCAAGAAAGCCATAATTACTGGGTTAATGATGAGGAAGACCAAAATGTCAATAGGGATGATAACCAGAATGAAGACAACAATGATGGATGAGACACAGTTTTTCTAAGAGAAAATATCAGTGGATGGGATGAATCATAAAGCATAGCAATCTGTGATCTTTTTTTGAATTGTAAAGGCCTTCTGTAATAACTTTAGACTCTTGGCTTTAAGTAGATACAGTAGGTGGTAAATTTTAGCAGATCACTCTTCTAATTTTGTTAAGCTACTGTATGTACCTTTGATGTTTTGTTGATACTCTATCTTAATATAAAAAAATAGGGGAGGATTCTTAATACAACAAAGATCTACATTTGGTGCTTCATTTGCGGTGTGTTAATTGCTGCCATCTATGTGAATTGGTGAATGTGTGCATACATTATTCATTGTTTTCAAAGAGCCTTTTGTTTTGTTGTTTTTCAAATTTGTATTTACCCTAGTTAGAGTTTGTTGTTGTCTATCTACCTTGTTGAAAAATGCATGGAAGGGATCATCTATTGGGCTTAATGATAAATCTGTCTCGTGGGTACGCATATATTGGTGGCTTCACAATTTGATAGATTTTGAATATCTTGCACAAGTGAATTCATCTTCTCTCCAAACGCTTGTGTCCATTGGGTATAGAATTGCGAGTTTATCTGATTTATACCTCTTGGGTTTATTCCAAATCTCCCCACCATTCAATTTGCAAGGAAGGGTTTAGAGCGATTTATGTCCATAGGATTTCATTTCATTAATTTTGTTTATTTCTTGTTACCTTTCTCCTTTGGATTCTATCTTAAATCTGAAAGTAATCATCTTGAAATAAAAAATTACACTTTTAGTTAATTGAAAATCTTGTTAAAATGGAAAACCGCAAAAATAATACTAAAGATTGTTTTGCAGTTTGATGTCTGAACATACCAGTGAAGGCCTCCTTGTGAACATTCACATTTACCTTCAACTAAGTAACCAAGTAGGTTGTGACTTGACCCCAGATAACCTTGGGAATAACTTCATTATTCTTTCAAGAGAGGAAATCGAATCTCGAGATCCTAGCAAGTTGGCTTGTGTAAAAACAACACTCAATGGAAGTGATTCTAGAAGGAAGGTAGAATTAAGAATCAATCTAAAAACAACTTAGAAATCATACCATTGGTGGTATGCAAACCCTCCATCGTGACACCAACAGAAGTGGCACTAGAAGTAGGGGAGAATTAAGACTCATTCTAAAAACAACTTAGAAATCATAGCATTGGTGGTATGCAAACCATCCATCATCACACCAACAGAAGTGGGGCTAGAAGGAGGGCCTCAAGACTAAAAATATGGAAAACATTGGATCATTTTCTCCAGAGCGGTTTGAGAAAGTCCTTAGATCATCTCCAAAAAGAAGTGAGTTCATTGAACTCACTCACCATCGTAGACCTCGCAACGAGAAATGGAAAACAAATGAGAGCTCCTCCCACCATCTCATCGAGCCACAAAATCCACTTGGAAAACAATCATACATCGCTGTCCCAATTGTTCCCATGACCATAAATAAAAATCAAAACTTTCAAAATCAAAATTTGCAACAACCTCCTCTAATGGATTTCTTTGCCAATGCACAAAGTTCACCATTGAGTTTTGTTGGACAGTGCCATGAACTGCCGAAGAATCTAGAAAGGTTTTTCACACGCTTCTTATATGGAAAATCAAGAACAATAGAAGAGAACATCCATGCCTTCAAAGACATTTGCAATCACAAGGAGATCGCCCACCACGACGTTGTCTGTCATCTTTTCCTGTACACTTTGGGAGAATTTGCGTACAACTGGTACCTTAATTTATCAAGGGGATCTATCTCTGTATAGAACGAATTTGAAACCAAATTTCTTGACCAATTCAAATTATATGTGGATCCAGCTGCAATACACTACCAATTCATTACAACAATAAAAGATCCGAAGGAGCCCATTGCCATGTTCAACCATCACTTCCATAAAATGCATGAAAATTTGGAAGCTCCTTAAACCATACCAGAGGAAGCTGTCATACAAGTTTATCTTAAAGCTTTGGACCCCTTCACCTTAATTTTACTAAGAAGACTTCCCCCTATAGATAGATACACAATGGAGATGGTGTACAATGAGGCCATTACATTTACACAACAAATGGATCTGCAAGAAGGGAAATTTGTAGCCAAGGCCATCACTAACAACACCTCTACCCCAGATCCATTTGCAGAAAATAGTCAAACTATGGCCACCCACATGCCATCAATGAGTCCAATTCCACTACAATCATTCACAACCCTACCACCATCCATCACCTACCTGAGCTACAAAGCTCATAAGGTAGCATTTGTAGAGCAAAGAGTTGTTCCCCAATCTAAACTTGATACTCTCATGGCTTCTGAGCTAGACGTCATGAATAAAACCTTGTCACAAATCACAAGTGAGCTCACCAGGATGAAGTTAAATCCATCCCAAAATCAAGGTGGATACCAGTGGACATCTGCTGGTCTGAATTCCTATCCTTAGAATCTGAATCAAGGTTTAAATACCTACAACAAAAAAATATACAAGAGAAACCATTTGGGAAGTAGAGGCCCAATAGGCCATGGAAAACTTGACCAAACAATGGTAGCATCCCCACAGATAATGAAAACACATATAAAGCTTTGAAAGAAAATTTTTTTGGGGCTCCAAACTCATACCAAATCCATGAAGGATACGAAGGCAACTCCTACAACCATCATATACAGAATCCCGATGAGCCACTCATTCAGTTCAATGCCATGATGTTTGATTCTTATGAGTGTAAGAATGGAGAAGGTTCGGATACATACGCAAGAGAAGAAGAGTTCATGTTCCCATTTTAGAAAGAGGATGAACCTGAATACTCTGAAGTACATGCCTTCCAAAATGATCACCAAAATTTGTATAATCTACGAAGCAAGAAAGAACCTCTCACTGATGGTATACCTCCTAGTAAACAACCAACTCCCCTAGATCCTTGGGCTAGAAACAAACCCATGCCTCCAAAAGGGCCGAATTCTCCTACGACTCCTCCCCTAAAGACATTTGCTAGTTACAGGAGCATAGCATGGCCAAGTGAAAAATATATCATAGTCAAAGAGCTGAAGAAGACCAAAGTGAACATATCTATGTTCGAACTACTACAAGGTTTCCCATCTCAAATGGAGGCCCTTTTAAAGTCTTTGGACCATTCAAAGCAAGGTCCAACAACTAGTAGTACAAGAGCATCCACATCCAATGTGAACACTTCTGAGGCTTTTCCCATGATGTTCAAAGACAAGATGGAGGTACCCCCTTTCCTACTCAGTTTGTAGATGTTTGGGAAGAATTTACACAATTGCTTGAGTGATTCTAGAGCATCATGCAATGTCATGCCCTTGTCAATTTGTCAAAAACTGAGGATGGTTCCCCAAATAACCAACCGGGTAATAATACATCTAGATAAAACTAAAGTTAAAGTGATCGGCATGCTCAAAGATGTACATATTCAATTGGTTGCAGATCTAAGGAGAAAAGAAAACATTGATGTGCATATAGTAGACATCCCTGAAACCTGTGAAATGTTGTTAAGCCGAGAATAGACCAGATGTCTGAGGGGATGGTTGTCTAAAGATTTTACTCAACTCTGGTTGCCATGGAGAGGATTGAACAATCAAATCAAGATAGACGTAGAACTAAAACTGAAAAATATAATCACAGAATATAATGCTCCCAATGAAGTTGTGTTCACACAAACTGAAATAGGCACTTATCAGATGGATGACATCCTCATGTTTCAAATCTAAGAAGGAGAAGAGTCAGAACATAGTCCCATCCAGGGCCTCCTAGAGCTACCCATCAGTGATGATGTCTTTAGAAGTTTTATTGACAATACGACAACAAGCCTGAGGCATCTGGGATGGGATGCCGATCCCAACATCTTGTTACTACCAGGATACTACCAATTACACCAAGCCAGCCATTTAGAGTTCATGTGCCCCAGATCCTAGGAGGTGTTGTCATAAATATTAGCCTAGACCACCCTACCAAAGAAGGTATTGGAAGGACCTGCGAAGGAAGAAGATAGCTTTGAGGGAGAAGATAAGAGAAACACCCTGTCAAGGGAAGAGATACCAGTCAATCTAGACACTCCAAACCTAAGCCATGACAATGAGTTAGACTCTGACAAAAAAATCCCCTCCCTAAACACAATTAGTGACTGGAGTACTTTGGATGATGGATCTTTTCCTCCCTATAAGGGGTTACTAGAGGATAGAAATAGTAAATATGTGAAAATATCTGAACCCAGATGTATCTAGAGGACAGTGGAAGGAGAATCAAATTCCTTAGATAGTGATGAAGGGAAGGAACAAAAGAAAAAAACCAACCAAGAAGGCCCCCACCAAGTCCAGCCCCACTAAGCAACAATAGATATGGAAATTACACTTCGACAACTCTAAGTGTAAACAAGGAGCAAGTGTGGGGATCTAACTCATAAACCTGAGAGGTAAGTCTTTTTATGCTAAATACAGATTACAATTTTTATGCACTAACAATGTTGTAGAGTACAAAGCATTGATCCATGGACTCCTCCTGGCCCACGAGAAAGGAATAAAGGCCTTAATGGTGGAAGGAGATTCACAATTGGTAGTCAAGAAATTCTGCAGTCAATATTCTTGCAATGATAAGCGGCTCTCAGCTTACCAAAATAGGACATGGGATTTGATCAATGACTTTGAAGCCTTCAACATCCAATCCATCCACAGAGAAAGAATGTCATCACTGACGCCCTAGCTGTATCTTCCAATTCAATTACATAAAATGGATAATTCCAAGCTAAAGAAGTGTTCAGTTGTACTCCTCACAGCGCTGACCATCCCATAAAACATCACTAATTTCCAAGTCTTCCAAGATGATCATTACATCCTTGAGTTCATCATGTGCGGGGTGGTGTGTTCAAAAAATAGATCATAGATGAAAGGAAGGAAGAATAAGAAGAAGCAGTCGACCATGAGGATCTCGACGACCACGACATCATAAACCTAAGGACCAATTCTATACCAAAGGGGATTGTAGAGTTGGAAAGGATTTTTGATAGTGATGGGACTGTCATAAAGAGACACCTCGTCGTAACTCCCGATAGTAAAGAGAGTGAGACATACAACCTTGGCACGAAGGAAGAACCAAGAGAGGTTCACATTGGAAAAGTGGGTACCAAAGAACAAAAGGAGAGAATGGTCCAAATCCTCACCAAATATTAGGATTTTATAGCCTAGAGCTATGAATAATTGAAGACATATGATACCTTAGTAATAGTACACAACATCCCTCTGAAACCAGATTCCAAACCCTTTAGACAATGCCAAAGGCCCGTGAACCCTACTATGGAGACCTTAATCCAAAAGGAAGTCCAGAAGTTACTAGATGCCAGAATCATTTTTCCAATCTGGCATTCCACATGGGTTGGATATTTGGTACTAGTAGGAAAGAAGATTGGTGAGATCAGGTTATGCATGGACTTTTGAAACCTAAACAAATCCTCCCAAAAGGACAACTACCTACTCTTGTCTCCTGACAAAGTATTATAGATATTCAACGGATCCAAAATGATGTTCTTCCTGGATGGTTACTTATGATACAATCAAGTAATGGTATAGGAAGAAGGTAGGTTTAAGTCAACATTTACAGTGAAATGGGGAACCTTTGCCTACCGATGGATACCCTTCGGTTTGATAAATGCTGGGGCCACTTTCCAAAGGTAAATGGACATAAATTTTAAAGTGTTAGTTGGGAAGTGAATTATCATTTACATGGATGACCTCACAATCTTCTCAAAACAAAGAGATGACCATATAGATCACCTCAAAAAATGCCTGCAAAGGTGTAGGAAATATTAGATTTCTCTCAATCCCAAGAAATGCATGTTTGGGGTAACTGAAGGGAAGCTGTTGGGACACATCATTTCAGAGGATGGGATAGTCATAGAACCCAAAAGGGTGGAAGCTATCCTAAAGTTGACACTGCCCCACAACCGCAAAGAGTTGAAATCTTTCTGCAGGAAGATTAAATTTGTAAGAAAGTTAATCAACGGCTTTGGGGAGATAGTAAAGCCATTGATGGACATACTCAAAAAGGATGCCAAGTTTGAATGGACTATCCAAGTAAAGAAAGATTTTGAGGAAATAAAAATCACCATCTCCACAGCCCCGTTCCTTGTCAGTCGCGACTATACCATACCCTTCAAAGTCTATTCTTTTGCATCTAAACACTCATGCACAGGCATCCTCACATAGAAGAAGGATAGTGAAGATGAAATACCTATCGCCTTTATGAGTTTCCCCTTTAAGGATGCTGAGATTAGGTACCCCAACTTGGATAAATAGTATTTTTCCCTCATCAAAGCAGTAAAGAAATTCTGATGCTACATCTTGAGGAGCAAGGTCTTCAGGGTAGTCCCTAACCTTGTTGTCAAGTCTCTTTTGATACAGAATGAGTTGGGAGAGTGAACAGGAAAATGGATTTCAATTCTCCAAGAGTTTGACATAGAGAACCAGCTGATGAAATTAGTGAGAGGCCAAGGCATGAAAAATTTGATCTCCGAAGTTGAAGAAGGTCTAGTGTGCCAGACCTACACTGATCAGGGTGTGATTACTGATATATGGTACCAAGACACATTTTACTACCTTCTACAGAATCTTTGCCTAGAGGGGATGAATGGTTCACAGAGAAGAGCTCTAAAAAATCAAAAGTAGCTCCTACATGCTAAAGAATGACTAGTTGTATAAATGCAATTATAAGGGTTTGTACCTCAGGTGTCTGGATAGGCTGGAGGCGAAACACATCCTAGAAGATTTTCATGACAAATATGGGACAAGGAATGGTTCAGCTGAAGAAACTACTCACCAAATCCTAAGAGTGGGATATTTGTAGCCAACAATATTCAAAGATATTGGCAAGAAAATGAGATGATGCCACACTTTCCAAACGAGTGCAACCTGGGACATAAATCCAGCAATACCCCTACAAATGGTAAATGAGGTACATTCATTCACCTAATGGGGCTTAGATTTTGTTGGAGTGATTAACCCCACTTTGTCTATAGGACACAAGTTTATTATGACAACCACCTATTAATGTACACGCTAGATGGAGGCTCAAGAATGAAATTTTTTTACCATGGAGGTCATAACCAAGTTCTTAGAGGAGCACATCATAACTAGTTTTAGAATGCCATTCTATCTGGTATGTGACAATGCTCACTCTTTCTCCTCCGTCTCACTCACATAATGGGCCTTTGAAAACTAGGTAATCCTCAAATTCTCCTCTAATGATTATCCACAAGGAAACAAAGTAGCAAAGTCTACCAACAAGAACTTGACAACAGTGATCAAACATCTCCTAGATGGAAATCCTCGGGATTGGCACACATAATTGAAATATGCCCTATGGACCGACCAGGTGAGGATCAAGAACACTCTGGGGACATCCCCATACCAATTGTTTTATGGCTTGTAGCCAGTCTTCCCTATGAACTTGAAGATCCCAATTTTGAGATTTATGGACCAGTACGTGGGAGGTGAAGATCGAGTGCAAGGAAAACTCATGAATATCCTCAACCTAGAGGAGAAATGAACATTTGCCTTGGAGCATGTGTCAAAGCACTAGGACTTCATCAAGAGGTGGTTTTACAAGAGAGCCACCATTAAATCCTTCAGGATCTCTGACCTTGTCCTCATGTGGGATAAGGCAAAAGAAAAGCCAGGAAACCACACCAAATTCAAAAAATTGTGGATAGGCCCTTATCAGATATCAGAAATATTGGGGGAGAACACTTTTAGGATAAACACCTTATATGGAGAGTTGACCCCATTGCCAGTCAATGGGAAATTTCTCAAACATTATTTTGGATCCTAAGTGGGTCTGCCTTCTGTCCCTTGTAATATAATATTTTTTTCTTTCTTTGTTTCCTTTTCTTCTTTGTCATCCCTGTCGTGAGTCCTTTCTTCCATCCGTGGTCATTCCTACTTTGTCAGGGCTCATTTTTTTTTGGGTCAAGAGTGTCTTGGATTCATTCCAAGTGGTTCCTAAATAGGAGCAGAGGTATTTCTTAGTCAAGTTCTCTAAGGAACCATATAGCGCAGAGAACACTCCAAAAGACAAAGTGGTGGCATCTATCATTGGCAGACAAGAATAGGTTGAAAGCTCGGTCATCCTAATCACCAAAACACATTAAGAAACAACACCTAAGAACATTGGTTTCTCGAGTGTTCGTCAGTTGCAACCAACATTAGTGCATGGATTCAAGTACCCACCAATCCCAGAACCCAAGTCTGAATGAATACAAAGGTAGTGGAAAAAGGAAAGAATAGAAAAAGATGAAGAAAGAATATAAGAACACACAAAAAGAAAAAGTGGCCCGAAGAGGTCACGAGTGTGGAATTTGGGTAGAATAGCCTAATCTCTACTCAGATCAATCAAACAATAAAATATGGACCTGAACACATGGAATAAACATACATCCATGCGAGAGACATTTCATGTACCCAAGAAAGGATAAGAAAAACTACCCAAAGAAAAATAACTCTGAAGCAAAAGGTTACAACCTAGTAGACAAAGCAGACAAGGGTGACTATGACAATCTCTATCGGGGCTATGAATGCCTGACTGGAAGTAGAGAAAGGTTATACTTTGGATTTGGGGAAAAAATTTTCAGGGATATGAATGCCTGACTAGAAGCAAATCTCTTTCTGGGAAGCCCTGATCTACATGGCGAAGGTTGGGAACAACTGATGAATGTTTAGGTTACCGCAATCAAAGGTAAAGGAATAAACACACATGAACACACACTAAGGAGACCAAAAAAAACTTCAGAGTTGGAAGTCATTGAAAGATTGTTAACTCATACATCTCTTGGTTTTTTTTCTACTGCAAAATTACAATTCGGAAGAGTCTTGATGTCGAAGAAATGCCTTGGTCATTCTACCTTTTGTAGGGGCTATTTTTTGTGAGTCCACAACACACATCCTATTTTGGTCCTCTGGCCATGGGGACCCCCCTTCTTTTGTGTCTTTTGGTCTTTCAACTCTGCCCCCTTTACTAGTCCCTCGCAAAAGGGTCTCATTATCGGCCTGATGAACAAAGTCAAGACATTTTTTTGACCTTTTGGCATTTCAAAGGAACTCAAGTCCTCCAAAATTTTAAAATGGCTGAAAGGCCAAAGCTTGGCCCTTTCTGTGTTTTCGGCCTCTGAAACCACCGAAAGGCCAAAAGTGTCTACCTATGGACTTTATATGTTTGGGACACTGAAACACTGAAAAGTGCTGACCTTCCCCCCATAGGCTATATAATGGCTTGATGCCCTAAATGACACACTTTTCATTTTGGTTCTTCGGTGCCTTCTGAGCTCCCTGCAACTTTTCCATTTTGTTGATTTTTCTCCTCTTGGGTTTTTGGTCTGCATATGTGGCCTCTTGCCCCCATCTTCCACTCCTAGCCCTCGAGGTAGGTTTTCTTGCCATTTTCCTTGTTTCATTGTTGTTAGGGTTTAGGTATTGTAAGATAAGAAATGCATGTCATTAAAATGTAAAGGGTAAATATGGAATTTGGATGTGGGGGTTGTGTAGTGTAAGAAAGATAAGATATTCCTTTTAACCTCAAATATAAAAAGGAATGATCCAAATTGATTAAACCCAAAGGAAGGATCAATGCATAAATGAATCAATCGATTGGAAATGAGAATAAAGAGGAAGACCTTAGATTCCATTTGATAGAACAAAATGTGTGATAGATTTAGAAAGATTAAAAACTTTAATTGAGATGAATTGAAGAAAAGTTCTAACCTCAAAATGTTATAG
Source organism: Thuja plicata (assembly GCA_018584345.1). NCBI lineage: Eukaryota > Viridiplantae > Streptophyta > Pinopsida > Cupressales > Cupressaceae > Thuja > Thuja plicata. The sequence goes on from MU227482.1 coordinate 35,739, forward strand.
ATCTGAAGAATGTTGTTTTTGGGTGCTTGTACTGAGTTTCTAGAAAATTTGCAATTGGATCTAGAACAAAAATGCAGAGACAAAGAAAACCCATAAATATTTTTCCGATCTGGCTCAATTTCAATTTTGACCCAAAAGTGAATGTCACATTTTACCCAAAATTTTTGATTCTATTCTGACCCTGAACAAAATGTTGATTCTGACCTAGAAATGAATGTCACCTTTGACCCAAAATTTTTGATTCTAGCCCATAACAGAATGTTGATTCTGACCCAAAATGTCTGACAAAAAATCTATTTCTAGATCCTGATAGTTTGCCGAAAAGGGTATCCAAATCTGCACTTGAATTCACTGTTCCAAACCTGTTCCTACATGAAAAATGGTTTATTTTTGTTGGAATTAATTAGAATTAGTACTGAGAGGGGACGGGTTAATCAGTACCTCTAAAACTTTTAACACCATTCACAATTCATCATTAGTAATCATTCAATTCTGTACTACCAACCATTACTGTTATTATTTCTTATACATGTATTGTTTTTTCACAATCTTTAATAGTTTTCAACAGCCATAGAATCATTCATGAAAATGATAAACACATAACACAAGATATGGTATCATAGAAAACTCCTGTTAGGAAGTAAAAATTGCGGTGGGGATGACACCCACAAAAATTCACTATCTGCAGAATGGAAGGGAGCCGGTTAAGGATTACAATTTGATCACTTCTGATGATCTACCCTGTTAGGAGTATTAAGGTGGAGACCTATTAATATCTACTATGTTAAGAGCTTTGGCAACATTGATTTAAGTGTGCACTCAGTTATGAGATTTACAATAGGACGGTTAAGCCCACCTTTCTTGAAAGGATTTCATTAGTGTACTACACTTGTTAGAATGCGTACAAATGTTGACTTGACTGTATGCAATCTACTATTTTTGATTTATAGATCCATTAAAGCTCTTACAATAATAATATCACCTTAAGTGATTGATGAATACCTTTTTCCTGCTTGTCGGTAGCCTCTGTTCTGTTCTTGAAAATTGATTTTATTCTGTTTGTGTTCTTCTGGATGAATTCTCTATCTGGTATTTAGTTTCTCTTCGTGGCTACTATCTTCATTGATCAACAAATATTCTTAATGGATGAAGCACCTATTTATACAAGTATTTGACCTATCTTGGAATTCACGCATTACAATGTTAACTCTTAGATCGAAGTTTTACAACCTGAACTTGATCTTTAGTTTGCATGTTTTAAAATAGTAAAATAATTAAAACAATAATGATTACATTGCTTCCTCTACACATAATGGATTTAAAAGCAAATCAAGAAGCTATAAATACAACTTCAGTGATTTATCTAATGTGGAAAGCCAGATCTACTTTTTGTGGGATGTAACTGACTGTCGGTTCTTGGTCGTCAATTTGAACTTGCAGTCTGTCGGTGTTCTTTGATTGAACTATTCATCAGGTTCCTTGTATCTGTCGGGTTCCTCTCTTTGTTGTTCCATCGGGTAGCACTGTTGTTACTCATCGGGTTTCTTTTACCTTTTTGTCATCGGGTAACCTTGGCGTCAGATAGTGTTGTGCCTTGTCTGTCGGTGTAGAGTAAATCGATGGTGCAGTTCATGTTTTTCTCTAAGTATACTAATGGAAAAATATAATGTCTTTATTCTCCCCCTTTGACATTAGTATCAAAATCTGATATGTGCATAATACTAAGCTCTTTTAGTATGTATACACCATGTTTATATCCTTTTCATAATATGACTCCCCCTAACTGTGTGCATCGATATAGTATATGTATATGTACATGTATACTATTCATTCTTTGTATGTACATTGTTTCCCCTTTCTTTTACTATACATATGATTTCCTCCTTTTAAACGAGGTGAGTGAACATATCAGAACATATCAAATTCCCCCTTTCTTTGATACTAATGACAAAAATGTACAACTTACAGTATGCCAAAATTGTGACAAAAATGTGTAACTTACATTGTGTCAAATATGTTAGAGTGGGTTGTTTTTATATCTTCAAGTATTTTATCCCATTGTTCTTTCAACTATTCTAGTGCCATGTGTTGCAGCTCTAGTCTTGCATGCATATCATAAATGCTGTCGAGGACAGACATTTCCTGGGTGGAAATTAGATTATTTCCCTATGTCATATTTTGTTGCAGGAGTGTAAGTGTCGATAAGAGCTTAACTTGGAGCTCATTGACCTCATCTCTATACTTCATCTCTACAAACTGTATGTCCTGTCTCTATTTCCTAGCCTGTATAATTTGTTCATTGTGCAATTTAAGTGCTTCTTCTGTGTTGGCGAGACTCTGTGCACTAGACTTAAGATCATCATCTATTTTTTCTATCTTGTCAGTATACTCCTAAGTGAGTTGATCTAAAGTGTACAATTTCTTTATTAAGGTAACAACTTATGATAGAATTGGATCAATTGTACTTACCAATTCAGATATCTTGACCTTTTTCAGTGCCACTTCCTAGCTTATTTTCTCTGCGAGTTTGAACTCATAATTTTCTTCAAGTCTCTCTTCCATAACCTTCTCAACATTGGTATTCTGAGATGTTATTGCATCTATGAGTATGACCATTTGATCAAGCATTGGATATTTTTGATCAATATCTATGTATGGTACAATCTGTTGAAGTATATTTCTTGCTACTTTCGATACCTTGGCCTGTTTAGCTTCTCTCTCTAGTTTGTCTTGAATAGATTTTCTTTCACAGAGCTTTGCATATTTTGTTAATGTAGTTGGATCCAATGTTCTTGGATCAAAGACTAGAATCTCAATGATTTCATCTAGAGTTACTGGATTCTTATTCTTTCCTTTCTTCTTCTTTGAGATTTGAGGGGATGCAGATGTATGAACTAGCATAGCTAGTTCATTTGTTCACTCTGAATTACTTGGTGAAGGTTTTGTAGAGGATGCATGTTGTGTCTTCTGCTCAGTAGGCACTTGTTGGTTATGTGAAGACATCTCTTCATTAACCTTGGGTGTTTTTGCAGAATGTGCTCCTGATTTCTTCTCCAGCTCATCCTTCTTTCCTTCTTCACCTTTCTCTGATGGTTTGTCCCCTGTTTCCTTTTGAGTTTCTTCCTTATTCTGATCAGTAGAAGTATCTTTCTGATCAATGGTTGCAGCTTGCTCTACACTTGTATCTATTGTTTCTTTGGCTTCTCCATCACCCTTGTCTTCAAGTGTGCTTTTTTCCTATTCATTTGATCACTCATTGCCCTCTAGTATGTTTATTGCCTTCATTAGGACATGCATGTTACTTTGAGTTGTGGCTTGGGTTTTGTCAGTATTGGTGTCTTTCTTTTCAGTTTGAGTCTTGTTAGTAGTGACATCCTCATCTTTTTGTATATCTTCTACAGGGTCTTGTACTTTTGAGTTCAAAACTGAAGTGTCTTGTATTGTCTCATCAACAACATCAATTATTGTATGATCTGATGTCTTCAAGCTTTGTTGTTGTTCTTGATCCTTAAGTGTGATAAATATTACTTCATCTTTCTTCTTTGGATCATTGTTAGAATCATAGTTAGTGATATCTTGGCTATTATCATCCATGACTGTATCTTAGAAGTTAATAGGCTCATCATCACTTTTTTGATTGTCTAGAGCAATATGTTGAGGACTTGCATTATCTGTCTCCTCCTCTCTATGAGGTGTGTTTGTGAGAAGTAATTGTTTCTCACCACTTGTTGACTTTGTCGGTAGATCCAAGAGTTGTCTCCTTTTAGTTTCAGTTTTTGAATCCAGTTCTATAAACTTGTTCTCTAGTACTTTGTAGGCCATTATTTTGGCTACAAACTTACTTGAGTGTTTCTTTAGTACTTCTTTTATCTCTTCAAATTTGGATTCAAGAGGCATCAGTCTCACAAGTACCCTTTCGCTTGCTTCTCTCTCTGTTTGCAAAGCATATGACCACTATTGGTATACCCTTTTACCTAGATCGTTAGGTATTTGATTTACAAATTCTACAGGTGCATACTTGTTCTTGATCATTGATTTTATGACTACCTCTTGTATTTTATTTTGATCCTTTGGGTTCAGTATATCCCATTGTCTTGTTGTTTTATCATTCATTGTGCCATGTGTAGCAATGGATTTGGCAGCTTCATCAACCATTTGATTTGTGAAGTTCTTCTTCACTACATCAGGCTCATCATCTTTAGTGTCATCCAAGTCAGCCTATGTCCTAACCAACATTTTCCTCTTCTTTGGTGGTGTGGTTTTGACAGTTTGTTGTCTTGTTCTTTTTGTTGGCTGCTTCCTCATATAGGTCCTTACTTGACCTTTCTTAAGTGGTGTGGTATTGGTTGCAACAATTTGACTCCTTGTCCTTTGCTTCTTTGCAGGAGGTGGAGATGGAGGTGTATCAGATTCAATAGCCTTTGTATCTGATTTATTTTCTTCTAGTTCTTCACCGATGGTGCCCTGTTCATCAGTTTCCTCTGGTTGATCCTGCTCTTCCTCTATAACTGATAGAATCTTCTTGAGATTCTTAACCATTTTATCCTTTTTGTTTATAGTCTTCTTGACTTCTAGGCCTTGTTTTATTTTAGATTTGGCCTCTTCATATGTTCCAAACCTTGGTTGTTTCTTATCAACGGGCTCATTGATCAGTGCCTCAATTGCACTTGTAGCTTGATCAATATTGATCTCATAGTCTAATGGTGCTAACCAAGCTGTTCTTGGTACAACTGGTTTGATATGGGTGTAATCTGTGTCTGCCATAAAAAATGTTCCATCTTTATATTTTTCAACTAGCTGTTCATGAATCCTAGTTCTTTCCATCATCTTTTCCTTGAACTCAAGGAAGTATGTAGACATAAAAGACTCAAAGTTGTCTCCTAGTGACTTAATCAATTCACTAATCTATTGGGTTACTGGTTTGGTAGTGTCCCATACAACTTTTCCTACTGAAGGAAAGTATTCTTGAAAATAGAAAAATGTACACATGATAAGTGATCCAAACTTACATGTGTTGGTCTTTGGAGACCTAATTTTGATCATGTTCTCATCAAGTTGTTTTAATAGGATCTCACACACATTCATCTGAATTCCTTTTGTTAATATCTTGTAAGTTGTGCTTACTGCTATTGCAGAAATGCTGTTCAGTCTGCTAGCCTAAAAGATTTTGTACCCAATAACACATGCACCAAATTTTAGCTCTTCATCAATGATTGTGTTTACTTTGAGACCTCTATTGTAGCCTTCTGCATTGGTGAGTTTTGTAACTTCTTTCATGGATGGATGCTTGTGTTCCCTAGGCTTGTCTATTATCGGATAACTAGTGATAGCATGAAGAACATCCTTGGTAATTTGCTTGGGTTGGTCTATCCATAGCTTGCTATCATGCATCCTGCTCAAGACTAACCTAATCCATTCTATTTTGAATTCCCTCAGGAAATGTAGGGCATTATTTAACCCTTTGACCTCCAAGTGTTTGTTCTCTTCCTTTAGTTTTCCTTCGGCATCACACAGCTTCTGAAAAGCTTCATCTATTTCAAGATCACCTCTCTGCGATCTTGCAGTGAATATAAGACCTAACATATTCTATGAGGAAAACCCTAGGTGGAATTTTTGAAAATGCGTCGACTTCATCGGGCTTTGATGCAATTTATGGGCAAATTTTATTCTTCAGTCCTACACATGTACTATTCTTGATCAGTTTCACCATATTCCTCTTCTCATTCTTCATCTTAGCGGTTCTTGATGTGGTTGCCATTATATTTCAAATATTTAGGGTATTCTTGAAATTAGGGCTTTTTGATAAAACAATGACGAAGATCTTTTGGTGCCTTTGGTACTTACTTCAATTCATAATAGTGATGAAAGATCTATTTTCTGTGTGCTGAATCGATCTGGGGATGCTTCTTCTTTCATCTCTTTAATCACTTAGTTTTCACTCTGCTTTCTCTTCAAATCGCGGGTGAAAAATGAAATTGTCCCATCCACTATTTATATAGCTTTTGACCAAAGTCTTTGCAATAAATGCGCAACGACTCGTTGGGACATGAAGACGGGTTTCATCGGGAGGATATTTCAAATCATCGTCGGTGAAGATATGATGCTTTGGGTAGTTGTTAACCACTTTTTTTTTATGGATGGATATCGGTATTCTATCATGACAACTTCTGAACTTTGCTTTCTTATCGACAGGCATCGGGTTACATTGACAATTTAGCATTTTTACTAGTTGACCAACAATTTCTGGTAAGTGTAAATATATCATTATTATGTTCACTGATGATTTTTGGTAAGTGTTTACCGACAGTGTTGCATTCTTAGATTTGTAACAAGTAAAGTAATATGCATCTTTGGTTCATGCAGATTTTGACTATCTATCAATTTTTATAATGGAACTGATGCAAAATATGACTTGGTATAGTGCAGTTCCATACTTACTTGTTCAGCTCAAGTAAGGTTGGTGGTGTCACTGGATCCATTGGATGGGGTGTTACCATTTGCATTTTTTGGACCAGCTTCATCATTGCTTGAAGCTTTTATCCACATTTTGTCTCTTTCCCTCCAGATATCTTCAATGGTGTTTCCATTGGGATATGTGCTTGTTTCTGTCAATCGGTCTTTGCAATCTTTCTTGAGGTGACCAACTTTATAATAGTGTAAGCATGCCATTCTGGGGTTTGACCAACCTCTAGACCTTTTAGTTCATGCTCTCATGCAGTTTGTAGCAATGTGACCATATCTGCCACATGCTGTACAGTTTGTCCAAGTGTTGTAATCTCATACATATTGATTACCGATTCTCTTTGGTTGATAAGGAACTTCTTTACCTTTTTACTTCCATGCTTTCTTTTTCTTTTTCCAACATTCTTCATATGTGTGCCCATTCATCTTACATGTAGGAAAATATTTGTCCATGTAGGTTTCCTTCTTTGACTTTTCTATCTTTTTCTTGCATTCATAAGTCCTATGTCCCTTTTTGTTACATTTATAACAGAATCCTATGAATTAAGATGTTGGTGTATATTTAGGAGTACCTTTCATTTTACCTCTGCATACATTTGATGTGTGCCCTTTCTTTCCACAGTGCTTGCATGTTAGCTTTCTTGGTCTTGGATTTTCATAGACATTCTTTGGATTTGATGATTCTCCATTTTTGGTAAAGCCTATACCATTGTTGTTGTTGACTCTTCGTTGTCCTTAAAGAAAGTCATCCATTATTTTATTTCTTTCTTCAGCCTTTCTGATAATCTCATTATACTGTTGCTAAATTCTAACCACATGCTTTAGCTTTTCATTTTCTTCTCTTAGTTCACCGATAATCTATATTCTTTCAATGAGTTGCACATTTATTCTATTTTCTTCTTGACTCATAATGATAATCTGATTTGTGAGATCATGGTGATGCTCAACATGTCTTTGAATTTCCATTTCCTTTTCTTGTAGTTTCTCTGAAATCTTCCTTCTGTCATCAATAGCAAGTGTTCTTTCTGTTTCAGCTTGTCTGGCAGAACTCATCACATCAATCATTCTTACCATCTGGGTCTCTTGACCGATTTGCAACATCTTTATTTGCTATGTCAAATGTTGATTGATCTCCTTTAGATTAGTGATGTTTTCTTCTGATATATTTGATGTACTACTTGAATTTCATCCAGAAGATTCTAAGAAATCTAGAATATCTTCTTCTTGATAGTCTTTTTCATTGTTTCGGGTAGCCATACCTTTTCTCTCATCTAGCAGCTCTCTCATCTTGATTCTTGCTTCTTTATACTATTCATAGAACATCATCTCAAGATTTTTGTTCTCAATATTCTTATCAAGTTTATAATTCTCCATTGTATGATCTTTTCTCTTAAGCCTTTAAGATTTCTAAGAAGAGACTTTGCTCTGATACCAATTGTTGAAATTAATGGGAAGTAGTACTGAGCGGGGAGGGGTGAATCAGTACCTCTAAAAATTTAAACACCTTTCACACTTCATCATTAGTAATCATTCAATTCTATATTACCAACCATTACTATTATTCTTTCTTATGCATGTATTGTTTGTTCACAATCTTTAATAGTTTTCAACAGCCATAGAAACATTCATGAAAATGATAAACACATAACACAAGATATGGTATCGCAAAAAACTCCTATTAGGAAGTAAAAATTACGGTGGGGATGACACCCACAAAATTTTACTATCTGCAAAATGGAAGGGAGATGGTTAAAGCTGACAATTTGATCACTTCTGATGATCTACCCTATTAGGAGTATTAAGGTGGAGACCTGTTAAGATATACTATGTTAAGAGCTTTGGCAACACTGATTTAAGTGTGCACTTAGTTATGAGATTTACAATAGGATGGTTAAGCCCACCTTTCTTGAAAGGATTTCATTAGTGTACTACACTTTTTAGAATGAGTACAAATGTTGACCTCATTATATGGAATCTACTATTTCTGATTTACAGATCCATTGAAGCTCTTATAATAATAATATCACCTTAAGTGATTGATGAATATGTTTTTCCTGCTTGTCAGTAGCCTCTGTTCTGTTCTTGAAAATTGATTTGATTATGTTTGTGTTCTTCTGGATGAATTCTGTCTCTGGTCTTTAGTTTCTCTTCATGGCTACTATCTTCATTGATCAACAACTATTCTCAATGGATTGAGCACCTATTTATACAAGTATTTGACCTATCTTGGAATAGAGCTTGAATCCTTCAATGGCTACCAATGGATCTCCTTGATGAATTGAATGCTTGACAGTGCTTGAAGGCTTGGATGCTTGAGAGTAGATGAATGCTTCAATAAATATTTATCTTTCTTCAAAGCTTGTTTATTCACACTTAGATTTCACTTCTTAAGACTTCTTATTGTAGACACTCTAAAATGGACAGGCTTGTGACTTTACATTAAAAACACTAATTTTTGATCTATTAATTAATAGTTTTTTAATCATTAATTAATCATATATTTTTCCTCTAAATTCATTCCCCAAATCATCTAATCAAATTCCCAAAATTAATTAAATAATTAATTTTATTTAATTAATTAGCTTTAATTGATTAATTATCATTAATTAATTAATTAAACTCAATTTCCTATAGTTTAAATCCAAATATTTAAACTTACTAATTGAATTAATTTCAATTAAATTAATTTAATTTCATCAAATAAAGCAATTCTTAATCAAAAAGAATTCAATTATCTCACATGTTGAAAACAATTATTAAATAAATGAATTAAATATTCATTTAGCTTCAAAGAGATAACTCTAATCAGATCACATGGGTTACTCCACCCATCTCTCCAGTCCACATGGGTAACTTCACCCACCTCTTCAGCTCAAAAAGGTAACTCATAATTATCTCTTCAGTTAACCAAACTCTATCTCCTCTTTACCAAATGAAGAGGTGGAGTTTATTGAGGACCTCTCTTGTTCCTTTTGATCTCAACCATTCATCTCTCCATCTCTAGGATTGATCTCAACCGTTCATATCATCACCAATTCCTATATAATAAACCCTTCACAACCATTTGAAGGGTCTAGGATTTCAAGCTCTTGTGCGCCATTACTCCATCAGTTTGGTTCTAGCATTCAAGCCATCTTGTGACCACACACACACATTTCAATTGTTAAATTCTCAAAGCTTCTCAACTCATAGACGCTGCCCCGCCAATACTGAGCATCAAGAACAATGTTTTGGAAGGAGTAGAGAGAAACAATAGAAGCTTCAAGCATCATGGGGTTTGCATTTATTTGTCTTCCTTTCTCTTGCTAGTACATTTTATTTCTCACATTTCTGTTATTCATTTAGTAGTCATTATATACTTGATTTGCATTCATTTGTGAAACCTTTGCTACTAACCCTTGCCTTTGGAAAGTTGTGGGAATCGGAGAGAGAGGCGTACATTCAAAAAATTGCAAAATCCCAAAGCAATAAAACCAACTCGATTATCATGAAAGCAAGGGTCAAGCACGCCCAGTCAATCAATTGTCACAATCATCGGCTTTGCAAATCAACATTGGGCCCATCTAACATAGCTTGATCAGCTGCCAAATTGATCATATCAAAAATCTATCAATCAAAATTGTCACAATCATGAGCTTTGTGAACAAGCATTGGGCAAATCTGACATAGCTTGATTAGCTGCCAATACGATCAGAACAAATCAAAATCTATCAATCAATATTGTCAGAATCATGAGCTTTGCGAACAAGCATTTGGCCCATCTGACACAACTTAATCAGTTGCCAACACGATCAAAGAAATCAAGCCAAACAAGCCTATCCAAAGAGTTGAGCCAATCAAGAGATCCAACTGCATTGAGGAAACACACAAAAAATGTTGACTAGGTCATTCAAGTCAGTCAGATGTTAGTCTATATTTCGGGGTTATGTTCTTACACTACTCCAGGATCCACCATGTGAGGAGAGTAGCTATGATAGATCATGACATATTTTCTTTGATTGATGTCTGTTGAATGTTCACTTCAATTTCAGGGCCATGATGATTTAGGATAAATGTGGTAGGCGCTGTCACTTATCTGGCAGCCGTGCAGTTCCACGATCTGAGAATAAACCTGGGAAAGAATTGGACATTCCTTCTCTTTTACTTTGCTTGTTTGGTTTATAGAATCAAGAGCTCACATCAATATTCAGATGGACTCCGAGTTGCTTTGGAGTTCTATCTTGGTTTCTATGGTCTTTCCCTTTATGTTGTAAACAAGAGCTCACGATGCTATCCAGATGGACTCTAAGGGTGTAGGAGTTCTATCTTGTTTGTTTGGCTTTCCCTTTCAGAAATCAAGAGCTCACAGTGTTATCCAGAAGGAATTTTGGTACATAGGAGTTCTATCTTGGTTTCTTTGTTTTAGATTAACTCAGAGGACAAGCGGTATCTAGATGGTCAATATTTGGGTGCTCTTGGCTCTCTTTCTTTTCAAATAGGGAGCATAGTTGAATCCAGATGGTCAATATTTGGGTGCACTATGGGTCTCTTTCTATTCAATCTCTCTACTCCTTCTGCTATCAAGAGGTCATGGTGGTATCCAGGTGGTATGTGATCTGGATCATTTGACGCTCTTTTGGAATATCAAAAAATACAAAAAAGATGCAATGATGACAATTATTGGAAACAGGGGCAGTGACTTGGGACATTCATCCTTTCTATCAGATCATATCTATCCAAAAAATGCAAAAAAGATAACATCCTTTCTATCAGTCCATTCCATAAGATCAATCTCAGAGCACATCTATCCAAACTAACTTCTTTCTAACTAACACATGCATTACTCAGATATTTGGCACATAGTAGTTGCATTCATTCATTAAGTGCATCAGAAAAATACAAAAACATGGTAGTTGCATACATCATAAATCATAAAAATCACATGCATTCATAAAGCATCTCATATAAAAGCATTTCATTTACACCATCCTGCATAAACATGTCAGTATCATAGGAAAAGTAAATCATCCATATACGAGTCTACATAATAGAAACACATTGCATATACATCTCATCACTAATCATGTAGAATCATACATAAGCCAGTAAACCATTGCACATCATATCAAAACATAGCTGCATCTCATGTATATCAAAATATCTGAGTACAAATGAAAAGTCGCAAGTCTAAACAAAGCAGGTAATCAACATGTATATCAATATATAAATCAGTGTATCGAGATACAAAAAATGGTACTACTCAGAGTATACAATGAATCACTACAAAAAATGGTACAAAGTGTATATCAACAGGAGCTACCCCACCCTCACGAGGATGGGCACGAGGGGGAGGCATATCAGAATCTATCTTGTGGGAGGACCTAGGAGCTCAGACACCGCTAATCTGTGAATGTTGCACCCTACTGGATCTCTATGATGCTGTATAACTGGGAACCCACTCTGTAGCAGGAACTGCACCCTCATAGTGCCATCTCCAGTACTCTATCTCTCTCTGAGCCTCTCGCCCAGATCTGTAATATCTACCCAAAATATCTCTCTGACCAACATCCTATACACTGTCAATGAATGCGTGGACCTTGGTCTGAGCCTGTCGCTCTCGGGACTCGACAGCTATAACATAGGCCTCCAAAGCAATGGCACGAGCATCAGATAGGGAAAGACGGACCTGAAGGTCCTAAATCTCCTGGGTCAGACGCTCCACCTCAGAAGGGTCATCGTCCATCCCCCTCATCACCACATCCATATCTCCCTCCTCTGCCTCTCCACCCAACCCCTCACCTCGCCTCTGCCTGACCACCACGGAATCATCCTCACTCTTGGAGCTCTCCCCAGTATTTCTTCTACTGCTGCCACTCTCCCCCGAGGACCCTATCTCAACACTCTCCTCATCCAGAGCCTCCACATCTATATCTGCAAGCTTGACATCCACCTCCTCAATCAGCACCCTATCCTCCTCCCTGGGAGCCAAAACTACTGCAGTCCGCCTATGTACTCTATGCACCAACTGGGGTGCCTCCTCCTCTAAGGCCTCCTCCTCCTCCAAAATGCCCCCAACCCAACTCTAGAAATACTAGAGTGCCCTCCACTCCTACCACTGCCAACCCTAATACCACCAGCAGTACCCCTGGGACTAGGATCATGCCCTCCATCATCACCTCTCCCTCAGCCTCCATCCCTCCCACTATCCAATCCACCTTCCCTCCCTCCTCGTCCACCACCCCTCCCTCCATCACGGTCTCCCCTACTACGCCGTACCCGTCGAGCCCTCCGCATGATAGTCCTGTGAACAAGACGCAAAACATCTGTCAAGGCAATAGGACGATGCTGCAACCAGTGGGATCATACTGTGGAGTAGTGCCTGCAAAAGATAAGTCAACTATTAGTACCATAGCAGATATACACAAGTATCAAAGTAAACTATGAGCACAAAACAGAGAGTAGAAAAGAAGTAAATAAGCAATCACATAAAAGACAAACCTGGGTCTATAGTAGTAGAACGCCAGGTCCATGCTACAGGAAGCGGACCTAAAAACTCAGTGCGAGCAACATCAAGAGACACTACAACACCCCAGACACGAGAATCCCTCGATCGTCGAGCGAAATAGGCATATGAATCTGAAACATCCTATTGCTCGCCAAACTTTCATAACACCCTGTCGGTGTTATGGAAATCAATCATATGTACATGGTCACTAACGCGACCAATCAGATATGTCCACTGTCTACAAAAAGGAAGATGGATATCCTCACCATCCCAAACAGGACAATCTCGGTAAGGTCTCTGAATAAAATATGGAATCATTTCAAGCTGTTTTCGCCAGTAAGAAAGATGACCCATACGGGTCTGAACAATCGCACCATTATACATATATACATACGGCCTATTGGCCGGGAGAGCACGGGCACCCATAGGATGGCAGACAACTATATGCTCCCATGCCCAAATCTACAATAATGTGGTGCCAAAACCAAGTGACTTACCATCAAGGTAAGCCACATACAAAATATGGAAATGCATGTGGGCCAACATGCATGGGCCCCAAGCAAAGACGGTATGGTCTCAGACCATACTCTGCAGGATGCTACCAAACCCAACAGAAAAACCATGCTGACGGTGATCGGGGTAAAGGATCCCACAAATCAAACTACCCAATAGTGTGGATAGTCTATGTAGGCCTAATCCAAACCTCTACCAAGGAATGGCATACCCTCCGGCAAGCTCGAGCTGATCTCGGGGCAGTCTAGAGAGCTTAGTCAAGGCAGTGACACCAGTGTGGGTAGAATACTCCACCAACTCACCCTGGATAGGGAGTTGGAGGATGCGATACACATCCTCCAAAGTCATAATGCACTCCCCAGTGGGCAACTAGAAAGTACAAGTCTCTGAATTCCATCACTCTACAAGAGCTGAGATCAGACCCCTGTTGGTCGTGATCTCCAACATATAGCAGATCCATTATAATCCCAGGTCACGAAGTACTGACCTCTCATCCTCTAAAAGCTGAAATCTGTACACAAGTCCTACTAGCCTTGACTCTCAACACCGCAAGATACGCCCGACGAACTGCACAGAAAGTCTAAAAATAGAAAATTATCAGTTTCAGATATTGAGTAACGTAACAGAAGCTAAAAGAGACAGATAACTGACAAAGACATCAGACATACAGTGTTAAATAGTTGATTGCGGCATTAAACATGGTCAATTGTGGTACTTTTATGTGATTGTGACACCTACACTAAAAGTGTGGCACTCAAACAACAATTACGACATTTTAAGAAGGCAAATGCAACACTTTTATCAAATGTGGCTTAAAACCAGTAATTGCAGCAAAACAACAGTAGATTGCGGCAAAGGTATAATTTTTTCAAAAAAGTACAAATTTTCAAAGCAATAAATAATGCAATAAATGACATGCAAAGTGAGGAAACTCACCGAATGTCCAGAGCCAGCAGGTCACCGGTACGAACGGACTCGATTAGAAATGTGAACAACGCCTGGAAGACCCGCCATCGATCGAAAACAGGGAGAAAAGGAAGTAGAAAACAATAAACAAACTCACCAAGAAGATAAGAGCTCCAAATTGCAAAGTAACAAATGAAGAGCTCTCTTAGCTACTTATAGGGGTTCTAAAAAACCCTAATTTCACCCAGGAGGACCAAAATTTCTTTCCAGTCCCCGAAAACTTCAAAGGTCAATTACAGGGGCATTTTAAACTATTTTTCAAATCTGTCAGCTACCCAGTTCCACAATTTGTAGTTTCAACAAATTAACGCTCATCTCGCAACTTTTCTCTCAAATTTGTTGAGGGGGCATAAATACACCTACTAAATGCTAGTGCAAGCTGGGGCAAAATCAAAGAATCTTTGACACACTGCGACAAGTCACATCGCATCAAAGAGGGGTAAATGTAGACACCCTAAAATGGACAGGCTAGCGACTTTACATTAAAAACACTATTTTTCATTATTAATTAATGGTTTTTTAATCATTAATTAATCATCTATTTTTCCTCTAAATTCATTCCCCAAATCATCTAATCAAATTCCCAAAATTAATTAAATAATTAATTTTATTTAATTAATTAGCTTTAATTGATTAATTATCATTAAATATTTAATTAAGCTCAATTTCCTATAGTTTAAATCCAAATATTTAAACTTACTAATTAAATTCTTCCAATTAAATTAATTTAATTTCATCAAATAAAACAATTCTTAATAAAAAAGAATTCAATTATCTCACATGTTGA
>MU227482.1:51104-64781 GCA_018584345.1 Thuja plicata
TAACCAAACTCTATCTCCTCTTTACCAAATGAAGAGGTGGAGTTTACTGAGGACCTCTCTTGTTCCTTTTGATCTCAACCGTTCATCTCTCCATCTCTGGGATTGATCTCAACCGTTCATATCATCAACAATTCCTATATAATAAACCCTTCACAACCATTTCAAGGGTCCAGGATTTCAAGCTCTCGTGCGCCATTACTCCGTCAGTTTGGTTCTAGCATTCAAGCTATCTTGCGACCACACACACACATTTCAATTGTCAAATTATCGAAGCTTCTCAAGTCATAGACGCTTCCCCGCCAATACTGAGCATCAAGAACAACGTTTTAGGAGTAGAGAGAAACAATAGAAGCTTCAAGCATCGCGGGGTTTGCATTTATTTGTCTTCCTTTCTCTTGCTTGTACATTTTATTGTTCATGTTTCTGTTAGTCATTTAGTAGTCATTATATACTTGATTTGCATTCATTTGTGAAACCTTTTCTACTAACCCTCGCCTTTGGAAAGCTATGGGAATCGGAGAGAGAGGCGTACACTTATGGTTGATGAATTATGGGTTTTAGAGAAAATGAGAGGAGAAGGATTCCTTATATATGAATCTAGGGCACAGTATTCTAGAGAGGCCTACATAGGAGAATAAAATTCCAATTAGACCTATATCCCTAGAAGTGAACCTATATTAAATATAATTTAAGAATCATTTCTTCGAAGACCAAAACAATTGACCCAGAAGCGAGAATTAAACCTTTCCGAAGCCTGACATTCAAAAACTTTGGAAACTTGAAATATGTACCATGGGTCAGAATTAAGGTTGATTCTGACCTAGGTCAAGGTAGAGGTTGACCTTGACCCAGAAAGGTCAATTTTGACCCTGAGGTCAAAATCTCATCTTGCAATTTAGGGTGCCAGAAATAGGCTGGAGAAAAGTGGGAAATGGGGTAGAACAGGGGGAAAGCTAGATCTAAGTCAGAGACCCATTCAAGGTGCTTGACATGACCCCAAACCACTTACTCATAAGGCTAAACCATTCTACAATGGAAGTGCTTCCATTTTCTGACTATACATTTAGTCCCCACTTTAGCAAGAGTATGGACTCGATGCAAACTCTTGGTAAAGGATATCATGAAGAAAATATAATCTTATTGAAATAAAAAGGGACAAAGGAATCCTCAAGCCCCCAGGGACTTAAGTATTTATCAACCCTAAGATCACGATAAGAGAGATATCACTAGTTAAAGAGAAAGAGAGAGAGGGTGTGATTACCTTGCCCAATAAGAACTTATGTCCCATTGTGAACCACACAAGGAAATAGTGAAAATGGAAAGATGGAGTTGAACCACCTAGTGAATGTGGCTACTCACTAGTCAACCCATTAGGGAGATCTAGTCTTAAGGACACCTTCCAACCTTAAGGGATCAAAATATTGTAAATTGAAACTGGAGGGATCGAGAGTTCCATATAAATTTAAACTGGAGGGATCAAGAGATCTATATAAATTTAAACTAGAGGGATCAAGAGATTCTATAAGGTAAAAATCCATGCTTTAAGGATTAGTCTTTAATCCATAAAGGGAGAAAGTTTTAAGTTTGAAAATATTTTGAAAGTGAGTGTGTGCAAAAAGTGAGTAGAGTGTATGCCCCCATGTTAAAGTCATTGCTAACACTTTAACAGGAGCAATGGTTTTAATGGAAACATAAAAAATTTACTGATTATGTTTCCACTACGAGATACCCCCAAACAAAGACAAATCAAGGGAAATACCACATAAATATACAAAGAACACATAAGGGATCTACCTAATGTAGGGTTAGTATGATCATAAGATAATATGTATATATAGATATGATATTATTGCAAATGAATTGACATCATTCCCCAAATAAATTTGAACTACAATTACAATGGAGGAAAGAAAAACTCAAGAGTTACGAACAAGAGTCTTTTTGGCACACAACATGGAGACCAAAAATAATCAGTGCTACCACTTCGCAAATCCAAGCAGACTACACAAGAAAAATATTTACGAACAATAATTCAACTACAACATAAAATGAAAACAACATATAGAAGAGTAAAGATATATATATAGGAATTGTACAAAAGGTTTGATTAATTTATCACCTTGCACCAACGAAGTAACAAGGGTTGTATAAAAGAATCTAAAAAACATTTAGCAAACACATTATGGGAGAAGCACAATACAACAAGCAAACACAAAAAGGGTTACCATGAAGGACAAACCAACCAAGCGCATCGCCTACTCTCCCTATCTCAGTTTATATCATTTAGGGAAGGTGGGAAACTTGCAAGAGGGAATATATACAATACAATAGAAATAATAGCTAGTTCCAAACAAGGATCCTTTTGAGAATTGCGATGTTTGATACTAGGTATAATTATCAATTAAGTTGAAATCATATAAGGTAAATCAGTATCAAGACCGATGGTCTCATATTAAACACTAGGATCAATAGGATCATCAAGAGTATCCTCCTTATAGGGATTAATTAAAATAGGATCTAAGATGCAAATAGAATCATCATAATAATTCATCTTAACCTCATTATGAACATTAACTCCCTCCAACAGGTTAGGCATAGGTTGGTCAAAAGAAGGTAAAGAATTTTGAAGAATAGAGGCACAAGCCATAACATTATCCCTACGCTTATTATGACATTCATTAGTAGATTTTTTATGCTTTGCTTTGTTTGAAACATGTTGAGGACTAGGAGGAATGACAACTGGTTCCTTCACAGATTATATTGGAGGATTGGTAGGATTCACAATAGGCTAAGAAGCGACACTGGGTGGTTGAATAATAGAGCTAGTAGTAATGGATAAAGGAGGTATAGAAGGAGTGGGAAAAAGACCACGGTTAAGGTCTATATGAGGCATGCTTAACTCGACAATCTTGCAATGTTTATAGGCTTGATATGAACAAAAAAGGTTATCAGGGTGAGGATGACATGAATTAGGTAATGAAGGCCAAAATAAATCAAGAGTAGCACAATTTCTAGGCCTAGAAGGTTGATACAAACTATGATTAATCATTTTCACTTCTCCATTATGAATGAACTTAATACACTTATGAATAGGAGAAGCAAAAAAATGCATGGAAGTTAACCAAGGCAAACCAAATTTGACTTGAAATTGATCAGAAGTAGGAATGACAATGATGGTAGTATCTACAACTTTACCACAAAATTTCAACTGACAAGTTAATAGAACCAAGTGAAGGATAGAGAAAACCATTACAAGTTTGGATCCATGCATCAGATGTATCATAACAATCACGTTGTAGGTTTTTCATAAAAGGTTTTCCTTAGTAATGACATTTGTTAAATATGTGGGATCAATAAGACAACCATGGGTAGGTATCTTAGCAATCCTAGCATAAATATAAAGGGGACCATCGAGAGCCTTAATAGTCTCAGAATCATCAAAGGTAATTGAGAGTTCCCTAGTCATTTATCCTTAGTTTGTTTCTGAGGTTTAGGTGGAACTTGAAGTTTAAGTGGAGGTAAAGGATCTTGAACAATAGGTTGACATGAAACAACACACTCTACATGATTAACAATGTGATTAAGATCATCCATCTTTGAATCATACACAATATCCATAGAAGATGGTTGAGCAATGGTATAAGTATCATTTGTAGGTAAAGGATTTGTATAGATTTGAAGGTTTTTATTAGGAGGAGAGATAGATTTTTTTGCACTACCATCAATATTATCAATGGATAAAGCATTAGAATCGATTAAGTCTTGAACCTTATGCTTTAGAGAATAACATTTTTCAGTATCATGGCCAGTCTATCGATGGTATTGACAAAAATCTTTTGAATCAAATTATTTTTATGCCATCGTAGTAGGGAGAATAGGTCAAATAAGAGGCAAGGTAATCAAGGAGAAAATGTACGATTCATATAAAAAGCAGTGGATGCATAAATGACATTGTTGGATGCAACAACAACTTGATCAACGACTGCATTTGTCTGTTTATCAATCTTGAAATAGTTGTTAGGTTTCTGAAAATTATTAGGATTAGGAGCAATGCCACTCTTATCAATAGAAACAAGAGCCATTGGAGTGTTTCTCACAAATTGACTCACTTGTAATTGATAATGATGAAGTGCTGCACAAAGTTGTTGAAAAGAGGTAAATTCAGTAAGCAGAATCTTATCTCTAATATCCTTTTGTAAATTTGAAATAAATATATGCTGAATATACTTATCAGGAATAGGATAAGAAATTTGAGCATACAAATGCTTAAATATACCAATAAAATCAGTCAATTTTTCCTTAGTCTTTTGTTTACAATGCATTAAATCAGTTAAGGAAACTTGCGGACCAATGTTATTTTGAAATTTCTGGATGAAGGTATTAACAATTTTAGGAAAAGAATCAATAGAATAAGGAGGTAAAGAACAATACCATTGCAAGGCCTTATCATGAAAATTTCTAGCAAACAACTTAGCTCAAATCCTATGGTCATGAGAATAATCACTAAAAAGGATTTGAAATGTGTTAAGTTGAGTAACACGATCTCCCTTACCATTGTAATTATCAAGACGAGGCATATCGGCTTGCTGAGAGATAGTAACATGAATAATGTCTAAGGATAAAGGACTACCCATGTCACATGCAGGAATACTAAACTTGGATTGGGTTTAAGATGCAAGTTGTTGTTGTAAACATGAAACAGTTTGAGCCAAACTAATGATTGTGGAATCATTAGAATAAATAGGTGGCATAGAAATATTAGGAACACTAGGAAAAATGTAGGAAGTGGAAGGAATGGAAGACACAACCAGTGGAACACTTGGAACCATAGTTGGAAGAGGATTGGAATAAGTAAAAAGAACACTATGGTAAGAAGGCTACAAGGTAGGTTGAGACACCGATGGAACACTCACAGGAATATATGAAATTGGAAGAGATGTAGTCATTAAAAGAGGAGTATAAGTAGGAATGCTAGGTAAAGGAATGGAAGAAGGTCCCTCACTAGTGACAGGGGGAGTGAATCCTAGATCTTGAGCCTCTTGAGCTAAAGGTTTAACATTCAAATGCACAAGATGAGTGATACCACGTATTTCCTGTGAAAAGAACTTTCCCTTATAAAAATTGCTAAGTAGCGTTTATGTTGTCAAGTGCATATTGAACTTTGAATTTTGAAATTCACAGATCAAAGTTCAAGATTAAATTTACAATCCCCATGTTACTTCATGTTCACCTTTTTTCTTTCAGTCGGCATGAAGTCATGTGAGTATGCATTTCTTTCTTTCCAATTTTTGAATCGTGAACTTTGAACCATCATTTTGGTAGTTCAAAGTTCAAGATTTGAAATGTACTTTGTTCTCCGTAGTCCTTGCCCCATGTTTAGATTTCCTTTGACATCTCCAACTTTTCTTATTTTGAATCTTGAACATCTCCTTTTCTTGTTCATAATTCATTGTTCAATGTGCGTCATGCATAAGTTTCGTCTTAGCTATGAGACTGTCAAGTGATTTGAGCAATATGATTTTTGAAATTTGAGCCTTGCTTCACATGGTTCAAGGTTCAAAATTAAATGTGCAATAAATAACTGAATATATGTAGCTCATGCCAAATCTTTCCTTTTTGCGAAAAAGAAGTTGAAAATACATTGGTTTTAAATCCATCTCAACAAAAGTATCTGTCATGTGGAAGTGGAGTAAATGTGATTGGACATGTTCAGTGAATGATGATGGGAATAATCCAATCATGTGAGGTGTCATGATTACCGAATTGGCAGCTCAAACATATATATTAATTCATCTTATTTCTTTCCATTTTTTCTCATTTAGAAACTGTGATAGTATAATCAGAAGAAAGTTGCAGTGAAGGTAATCACGGGAAGGCATGAATAGAGCATTGGTGAGTCTCAAGAAATCTTCTCCATTCCCATTTCTAATTTCAGATTTAACTGTGTAAGAAAGAAATTAGGCTTTTCCAATGTTTTTCTTGAGGTTACTTTCTTTAGTATTGATATGTCCAGTCCTAGCATGTCGGCCTCAAAGGCCAAGTTTGTAAAGGAGAACAAATTTTCTCCTGTGAGTAGTTGTCTTCTTGAAATGAGAGACACCATATTTGTAGATAAAATTTAAGTTGAAAAGAGATTGCACTCCAAATTCACCTTGCAACAGATTGCCTCATTACGATTTCCTTTCAAGGTTAAAGGTTTAGATATTGAAGATGAATAAAGTGTCTTGGAATCAGGATATGTGGAGCCGAATGATGATGCATTATCTAGGAAAATAGATAGGGAAAAAGGAGAAGAAGAAGATGTGAATGCCCTGTCCAAAGATGTGTTTAAAAGAACACATAGATGGTTAAAATAAATAAATCAAAAGAAGAAAGAAAATTCTGGTTCATTAATCAGAAAGAGTCCAAGGATTTTAAAGCTTGGTGGCCTCTCCTATCAATACTGATAAGATTGATAAATTTCTTTCTACAGGTGAGACAAACTCTGGAGTAGAAGTTCATTCAGAAGAAAAGAAGCCAAATCTTGGATAATTTGCGAGAATAACCAGAACCAAGAGAAAAAGGAAAGAGAAGGTAGATAATATCCCCTGCATTGTAATAGATCCCGAGGATGAACTTGATCTACAAAATCATTAAAAATCCAAGATGAGAAATTCACCAGTAAGTCCTTTAGGAAACAAATCAGAAAAAGAAAGTCAGCAGGACCTGACAATTTTAAAGAGCCTTGGAACGGAAGCCTCCACAGAGACTACTACACCACGGACTCCAAACTAGCTAGAATTATTAGTCAACAAAAAGAGAAACATTATGCTGGTCTCCA
This sequence comes from Thuja plicata, assembly GCA_018584345.1. Lineage (NCBI taxonomy): Eukaryota > Viridiplantae > Streptophyta > Pinopsida > Cupressales > Cupressaceae > Thuja > Thuja plicata. The sequence goes on from MU227482.1 coordinate 57,925, forward strand.
CTCTAGTAGGAGATCTAGTCAGAAAATACCTAGGAAAAACTCCAAGGGAAAAGAATCCCAAAGTGGAGGCTATGTTAGATGTAGACCCTAAAACAAGCCACTAGATTGCAGAGGTTTTCAAGGCCACTTTTAATAAAACTATTGATGAAGTAACAAAGAAGGATTTTGATGTGGAAAAGGTAGATTTAGGGATGGCCACTAGAGCTTCTAATTTGAAAATATTGAATTCAACCAATAAGAAAATCAATCACCAGGTATTGAAAGATGCTAAAGACAAAATAAAGTTGAAGCAAGCTCTTTGTGAGTTAGATAAATATATACAATAGCTTCAAGGTCTAGTTCCTCAGCCCTTGTCCATGATAGCCATTGAATTGGATGTTAAGTCTTTAGAAAACCAGAAATTCCTTGATCAGGTCCATAAAGACAGATCCATTTCAAAGGCATTCTTCACCTGAAATGATAAGGTAACTAAAGATATCACCAAATTCACTAATGATTTCAATCAACTGATTGAAAATTATGATAAAATGCTTAAAGTAGTAGAGGAAGATGTTGAATCATGAAAAAAGGAAAAATATCAGTTGGAGATTGAGTGACAAAATATGGAGGAAGTTTATGCTTATGGTATAAACAAGTTTCTTTCAGAGAAAGCAGTACTATGCCTTGTAGAGAACTCATTGTTTGTTGCCAAGATGAACATAGAATGGGGAGGTGCATTATACGAGAAAGACATTGAAGAATCTACCCAAATCCTTGAAGCTCATATAAAAACAAAGGAAATAATGCATTCCCAGAATGAATGCATGGGGAAAATAATTGGAGGTTAAAAGGAGACTAGCTGTGACATGACTAAAGTGATTGCTTCATATGAAAAGAAGATAGAAAATCTAAGAGCTGATAAAGAGGTTGAGGTGAAGGATTTTTGTATTTTATCTCATGTGGAATCAACGATTGTCTATGGCTATGAGCAGATGAAGATTTTTTAAAATAATGCCCAGCAGATTCAAAATTTCAAGAAGATTTGGGGCTAGAGGTTTGAAATAGTTGCCACACCAAATCAAGAACTGAGAGAGAGGTTATCGGCATCATTTGAGGAATGGAGTGAAACAAAAGGTTCCACCAACACTACTGGGAAAGATGGAGCTGCAATTGGCCAATCGGTCAATTATTTTTCTAGATAACTATCTTATTTTCGCAAGTTATCTAAAAGTTTTTTCTATCTCTTTGGTTAATTAGTTCTAAAAACTAAATTAGCCCTGCGTGGCTATATATTAAGTTTTTGATGACCGAATGAGGGTCGGTTCTCTGGTGAAAAACTTTGCAATACTTTATGTTTGTTTGAGTTATTTTTCTATTATTATACTGTGAAAATCAGGATATAGAAATACATATAATCAGTTGGTTTTATGAGAAGATTCTAGTGATTTCATTAATCAATTGATCTGATGAAATGTATGATTTAAGTTTTAGTTAGAATTAAATGATTATGCTACTTTGATCTGCAAATATATCTTAGTGTTTTGTTAATAATCTTTTAAAGATTTGATCTCATTTGAATCGACCATTCTTAATTAGTTTTCTTTCATAATTCAGGTTAGTTGGCTTGGATATCTAGATTATCTGTTAATATTCTCAAGGCTTTCAGCCCTTAGATATGTGATGAATGTTGATTAATGCCTTTCATGATTTCTAGTAAAAAGTGTATCTTGGATTAATATTCTTTTCTAATAAGAAGTTACTAAAGATAGATCTTTGTATAAGGTTACTTCTCATGTGAAGAAGAGATTGTAGTTTTGTTAAAATCATTCAACTATTAGTGTATTTTTATTCTATTCTAGGCATAAGGAGTTATTCATCTGTTCATCTTGAAGAGGAAAAAACTATTCACTAACAGATTTTTGGCGACTCCACTGGGGAGTACGTTGTCAAGTAGATCAGTATGAAATTTTGTTTTTCTGTAAGGTTATATCATGCTATTTCTTGTTGATTCAATACCAGGTCAAGAAGAAATCCCTCCAGTCCTTCAACCTGACTTACATTTTCTAGATACTCAAGAGGACATTATTTCCAATTTAAACACTCTGGCCTGATAGTCAAGAGTAAGAGATTAGCAATATCAACAAGTTTGACTTGTTATAGAGGAGGAAGCAAAGATTGGGGAGTGGCTAAGAGGACTTCCCATAGCTCAAGAGGCTTCCATGGTAGATAGGGCAGCTCAAGGCCCTTAAAAACCTAAACCCTAGATTCTTGTCCTTACACTAGATCCCAGAGAAGAGAGGGTATTTTCGACAAATTTTATCAAGAGTTTTAGAATTTCCATTTTCCAAATACCTATACCCCTAGGAAGAAAGAAAAGAGTAGACCCTCCTCTCCAAATAAAGTATCCCTTGAAGCATCTTGAGATAATGTTAACTGGTAGGCCTTAACATTATCTGGAATCCAAGCTCCACCTATTGTAGTCATCTTTCCAAAGTCAGTCATGGCACAACCTTGGGGAGCGGTAGTTGGTCCTTTGAATGTGGGAGGAAACCATCCCTTAACAAAATGGGCTAGAGATATCCTACCTAAGTTCTATGGTAATGGAAATTTTTTTTTGGATGACCATTTGAATGCTTTCAATACTGCTTGTGGAGTTTTAGCTGTTCAACACGAAGATGTGGCAATTAGGTTATTTCTGCAAACTCTTGCCGAGTCAGCCGTTGATTGGTTCTACCATTTTTCCAAAGGGTCATATTACTGATTTGAATTCTATGAAAACAACCATCAAATTGTGTTTCAAACCTGCTAAAGATGAACATTCCCTCCTACTTCAATTATCCCAATTAAAAAAGGAGATACATGAACCCATGAGGGAATTCATAGAAAAATTCAATAAGTTCCTCTACAAAATTCTCAATGCCAAGAGACCTAATGGTTAGAAGCAAAAGGGTTTCTTTTTTAATGCTATGCCACCAGATATAATTTATGAGTTGAGATGGGATAGAGTTGTTGAATTAACTACAGCCCAGAGCCTAGCAGTAGAACTTGAATATGATCTAATAAGAACAGTCAAGTGGAAGAGGGAAGTGCAAACACTAGCTAATCAAGCATCTACCTTTGGTTCTACTAACCCGATAGTACAAAGATTAATTAATGATATGATTTCTCTAAAAAGATAGTTACCAAAGTCTATGCCTGCCCCATATCAAGACATACCTCGTAGATACCCAAACCAAGTGACAATAAATTATGGGAAATGATTAAATGTGTTACCGATTCAACAAAGGCTTCAAATTGAACCTCCTCCTGCAAGAAGTAACATGTGTATTTTTCATTTAAAGGATGAACACGATGGAGACACATATCCTGAAATGTTGTGGTATAAACAAATGGAAGCTAACAAAGAGACCATTTAAGAGATCCCTACTAATGAAGAAAACTCCAGAGGACCTGGCGACTCCATAAGTTACTACCTAGAGTATGAATCTGACTCAGGTCATGGTGTTGATATTTTAATGACTGGAGGAACCTTCTTGTTCAGTGCTTACTAGGGGTCAGCAAGGTGGAAAAGTTACTAATCGATTTTCACATCCATTCCAAAATAAAAAAGATAAAGAGTAGATGAACCAAATTAAAAGTGGCTCAAGGGCGAAATAAAATGCATCACTAGAGGTAAAGATTCTAAAAAAATCAGATCTTGAGTCTACTTTTGATTTTTTTGATTTTTGTAAATCTTCTAAAATCCAGATTTCTCCTGCTGAATATTTGAAGTTAAATCCCAATGAGCTTGATAAATTAGTAGATTATGTAAAAGGTTCCTCTCCTGGAGTTACAACTAGTCAAACAAATGTGGTATCTTCTCATGAACCCCTTGTAAATCTTGAATCAGATCATCCTAAGAATTTTCAACTTGTCCTTAATCAAGAGTCGTATAAACTTGCTCATGTTATGGGAAAACCAGAACCTTTTTATGTATCTCTATTTATTCATGGCCATTAACTCAGCAACTATATCATAGACTGAGGGGCGTCAGATAATATTATACCCTCTTCTGTAGGAAAAGCCTTAGATTTCCCTTAACAAATAATTTTGGTAAATTCTATTCAATGGATTCTAAATAGGTTCCATTACTTGGTCAAATCAAAGATGCCCATATCTCATTAGCTGCTTTCCCCAACAAGAGGTTAAAATTGACCAGCCTAGTTGCTGATATACCTGCAAGTTATGGTATGCTTTTAAGTCAAACCTTTTGCAGAGATTCCGGAGGTGAAATCAAATTATATTGGTCATAGGAAATAGTCCCCATTGGAAATCAAAAGGTAATCTTACAACTAGAAGCCCAATCAAAATATACAGTTTTCCATCCAAAGATCCCAGAGCCCAAATTTTGTATCATGAGACAGATTTTGCTAATTATGTAATTTTACCTGAAGATGATGTTATAGAGATGGAACCCTCTGGCAATGAAGGAGTATGGATGCTTGAGTTTGATGGAATATTTTCTTCCACGGGTTCTGATGCAGCAGTGGTTTTGATATCTCCTTTCAAAGAAAAGTTACCTTTTTCTTTTAAGCTAGAGTTTGAGAATAATAATAATACGATCAAGTATGAAGCTTTGCTACTTGGTATTCAAGAAGCAAAAAGGAAAGGAATTAGAGCCCTAAAAGAAAAAGGAGACACTGAGCTAATTGTGAAGCAGGTGAGAGGGATGTATGTGGTAAGAAATTAAAGGATGAAGCACTATCGAAATAGAGTCTGGGATGAAATTGAAGGTTTTCAAGCATTTTCAATTGAAGCGGTCCCTCAAGAATTGAATTCTAGAGAAGATGTCATGGCTGGTTCAACAACATTATGTAAGGAAACTCAGGTGTGGAAACAACTTCCTACACTAATCTCTAAAGGAAAGTATTGTGCAAATTCTTTTAAATCCTTACAATTTCAGATTCGTTAAGTACTTTAACAAAGATATTGCAGCCATATACCATGCATACAGAAAAAATAGAGAATGACACAATGATTTACCCTGGGGAAAACCTTTCGATAAAAAACCCTAGCACTCCAAAACCTGCATAATGTATTATCTTCAACACAACGGTTACAACACACTTGCAATGCAAGTTCTTTCAGGAGACAATCGACACTCAAAGAAAAATCCTGTAGCAGGAGATCATACCAACAATACACTCTTTTCCTATCCTAGTCTGCAACCCTAAAAAATTCTTATATCATGCGCTTTCATTTTTAGGGCAACTTCCAAAGATAGCTGTATTAGGGTTTTACCATTCTCTGAGAAAATAGGAACCCAAATTTTTTTTTTCAGACGATTGTGGAAGATTGTACAGTACTCAACTTTATCAGTTGCCACATGTCTTGCATGTCTTCACCTGTCATTGAAACTTCTAGAAATAGCTCTTATGTGTCATAGGAATCTGTCATAACCGTTTCAGCCATGATCTCCTTACACACAATTCAAGATGCTGACACATCAACATGCCAACTAGACATGTACACTCAGACTTAATTGCATTATTTGTAAGAAATACATTTTACAAAACAAATAATAAGAATAGGAATTATCCAAGGTTGAGACACCTTATTCCTAACATTCTCCCACTTATTGAACACCTTGTAAGAGAAATAGGAACATAACAGGAACTAACCACTATAGGCCAAAAGGACCATAGACCCCGAACACCATCTGAACTTCATAGTGCCAACTGGTTTTGTTAATGCATCTGTAACATTCTCATAGTATCTACCTTCTCCAAATTTTCCTTTCCATCTTCCATCATATCTCTCACAAAGTGAAACTACACATCAATGTGCTTCGTTCTAGCATGGAAAGTTGGATCCTTTGCAAGGCAAATAGCACTCTGACTGTCACACCAAATAGTAATTTTTTCTGTATCAACACCAACATCAGAACACAATATCCTAAGCCAAATGGCTTCCTTACAAGCATGATTAGCAGCCATGTACTTATCTTGTATAGTGAAGAAAGCAACCACAGGTTGTCGCTTACTCATCCAACTGATGGCACCACCAAACATAGTGAACACATAAGCACTGTGGATCTCCTACTTTTAATATCACCTACCCAATATAAATCCACAAACCCACGAATACAAACTAAATGTGGAGATCCAAAAGAGTTACCATGGTAACATATGGAGTAATCTGATGTACCCCTGAAATATATGAATACTGACTTAACTGCATCCTAATGTACCCGTCCAGGGTTAGCCATAAACTGACTCAGGACTCCCACTGCTTGGGCAACATCTGGTCTAGTACAGACCATAGCATACATAAGACTGCCAACTGCACTAGCATAAGGTACTCTACTTATGTCCTCCACCTCACTAGGATATTTTGGACAATCATCTACAGATAACTTTGTTCCCAATGAAGCAGGAACACATAGTGGTCTACAATCTGCCATGCTGAACCTGTCCAACACAGACTTCACATACTTACTCTGACTCAACCAAAGTTTTCTATTAGACCTGTCTCTACTGATTTCCATACCCAAGATGTACCTTGCTACCCCAAGATCTTTCATCTCAAACTATGTTGACAACTGAGATTTAAAATCAGAAATCATACGCTTACCCTTCCCAAATAGCAACATATCATCAACAAATAATGCAACAATAAGAAGGCGATCATTTTCAACTCTGAAATAAACACAATGATCTAATTTTGATCTTACAAATCCAATTGACAACACAAAGGCATCAAACTTAAGGTGCCACATCCTAGGAGATTGCTTCAAACCATATAGAGATTTCTTTAATATGCAAACTAAGGATTCTTTACCTTTAACAATGTAGTGCTTAGGCTGTGACATATAAATCTCTTCCTCCAAATCACCATGA
>MU227482.1:66333-101334 GCA_018584345.1 Thuja plicata
TTCTTTGAAATAGAAGAACTATTGCACTGAGCAATGCATGCATCAAGCTAAAACAAAGTACCTCTCCTAGTACCTTTAGCGAGCACCATAGAACCTCTCATCATCTTGCATCCATCTTTCGAAAAGATAGCTTGCACACCTACATCATTCAGCATACTTACAGATAATAGGTTTCGTGCCAAACCTGGAATGTGCATAACTCCATTGATTCCCTTTTCTCATCCATCAGGAAATCTGATAGTGACCCTTCCACGTCCAACTATCTTTAGGTGAGAATCATCACCCAAGTACACCTTTCAACCATCAAACTCTTCATATTTTGAGAACTAGTTTCAATGAGAGGTCATGTGAAAAGAAGCACTCGAGTCTACCAACCACACATCATCAGATGCATGGGCTGCCAAAGCTGAAATAAAAGCATCTCCATCTTCTTGAGATTTTTTGGAAGCTGAATTTGAGCCTTTCTTCTTCTTTGGTTCTTTGCAGTCCCTTTAGAAGTGCCTAGATTTATCACAGTTCTAACATTTCACCTTGGACTTTCTAGGAGTCTTAGAACTCCCACAGGATTTGGATCTTCCCTTCTTTGACTTATCGTCATTCTGCTTTCCTTTGTCATTGGATCTCTCGCGAACAGCAAGGGCTTCCTTAGACGAATCCAAAGTCTATCTTCGCATCTCCTCAGACAACAACGAAGACACCACATAATCCTTACAGAATGTGACTATATTACTTTCAAGAGCCATCACAAGATGGTCCCATGAATCCGGAAAGGAACAAAGCAGGGTCATACATTGATCCTCCTCCTCGATCTTGGCACCGGATGATGCCAACTGTGCAATCAATAAATTGAATGCGTTGAGATGATCAGTTACAGATCCACCTTCCTCCATTTTTAAAGAATAAAAATTATTTCTCAGGAATGACTTATTCACTAGAGATTTGGCCTGATACACAGACCCAATCCATTTCCACAAAGAATTTACAATAGTCTGATCAAGAACATTCAGAAGAATGACATCTGCTAGATAGAGTCTGATGAGACCCTTAGCCTTTTGATCATTGATCTCCCAATCTACTTGAGATATCACTGCAGGTCTCACATCAAGTGAAGTAGCCTCCCATGGATCACAGTCTTCAAGCATGTCTTCCATCTTGAGTTTCCACAACTTGAAATTAGTGCCATTAAATTTCTCCACCTCCATTCTACTATATGAGGAACTTTCCATCTCAATCTGCAAATAAGATTCAAAATGCTTTGCACAGAAAACTCCCTCTCAACTTGAGATTAGCTCAAAAAACCCTACCCAACAACTAGGATCAAAAGTTGATCAGGTTCTGACACCAATTGTAAGGAAACTCAGGTGCGGAAACAACTTCCTACACTAATCTCTAAAGGAAAGTATTATGCAAATTCTTTTAAATCCTTACAATTTCAGATTTGTTAAGTACTTTAACAAAGATATTGCAGCCATATACCATGCATATAGAAAAAATAGAGAATGACACAATGATTTACCCTGTGGAAAACCTTTTGATAAAAAACCCTAGCACTCCAAAACCTGCACAATGTATTATCTTCAACACAACGGTTAGAACACACTTGCGATGCAAGTTCTTTCAGGAGATAATCGACACTCAAAGACAAATCCCATAGCATGAGATCAGACCAACAATACACTCTTTTCCTCTCCCAGTCTGCAACCCTAAAAAATGCTTATATCATGAACTTTCCTTTTTAGGGAAACTTCCAAAGATAGCTATATTAGGGTTTTACCATTCTCTGAGAAAATAGGAACCCAAAATTTTTTTTTGTGGTGATGCCTCAAACCCCACGATTGTGGAAGAGTGTATAGTACTCAGATTTATCAGTTGCCACATGTCTTGCATGTCTTCACTAGTCATTGAAACTTCTAGAAATAACTCTTACGTGTCATAGGAATCCATCATAATGGTTTTAGCCATGATTTCCTCACACACAATTCAAGATGCCGACACATCAAGTGGAGTGACACATCAACATGCCAACTAGACATGTACACTCAAACTTAATTAAACTATTTGTAAGAAATACATTTTACAAACCAAATAATAAGAATATGAATTATCCAAGGTGTAGACACCTTATTCCTAACACATTATTGATCCCTCATCCATATTTAGACAATAATCACTATACTATAGATCTTTTTCATTGGCCCAGTGTACCTGATAATGCAAATTCTTGGCAATTTTTCAGTGATGATGCTCATGCGTTGAATTTTCTGTAGGGTATTGAGAATTTCTCTTCAGTGTTCTTCGAAGGATCAGAGTTCAAATGTCAATAATTTTGTGTTGATGAAGGAATTGATCAAGAGGAGGACATTGTGCAACTGAAAGGAAATCACATCCCAATAGGTCTTGTGACGATGAAGAGTTTGTTTGACCACACCGATTTTTTTATTGGTCAAGTTAATGAAATTAGTAACAAACAATCGAGCAATTTTGAAAGAACAAATATAGGGGATAATGAAGATTGTATATTTGTGAATTTGGGCACATGTTGTAGTCTTGAAGAATTTTTACCAATTACTAAAAGAGTTCAAGTATGTGTTCGCATGGTCATATGAAGATCTAAAGGATTTCAAAAGAAGATAATTTCAACATCATATTCCCTTGAAGTTTGGAGCCAAGCCTTTCTGACAAAAAATGAGAAATTATAACCCTAGAGTAGCAGATGTCATTTTTAGGGAAGTCAATAAGATTCTTAACGCTAGAATAATTTACCCAATTCATCATTCCACTTGGGTAGCAAACATTGTTCCAGTTCGTAAGAAAAATGGAGAAATTTGGATCTGTGTAGACTTTAGAAATCTAAACTAGGCTAGTTTGAAAGATAATTTTGCCATGCCCAGTATGGATCAAATTTTACAGATGGTTGCGGGTTCTAAGATGATGTCTATGTTGGATGGTTTTTTAGGTTATAATCAAATCAGTGTAGATCCTAGTGACCAACATAAAACAATGCTCACCACTCCTTGGGGCATGCTTGCATATAGTCAAATGCCATTCAGCTTGATCAATGCAGGCGCCACTTTTTAACGGGACATGAACTCCTCTTTCGGTCATTTAATGAATAAAATAATTATGGTATATCTTGACGATATGACCATCTTCTCCTGTAAAATAAAGAAACATTAAAAATATTTGAGACTCATCCTTCAAGAGTGTAGAGATCAAGGAATATCACTCAATCCTAAAAAATCTATTTCCTATGTAACTAAATGAATATTGTTAGGTCATATAGTGTCAAAAGAAGGGATCAAGATTGACCTCAAAATGGTGCGAGCAATCCAGCAGTTATGTTTACCTTCCAACAGAAGTGGGAAAAGGTCTTTCTTTGGGCAGATCAACTTTTTAACAAGGTTTGTGCCAGATTTTTCAGAAACAAACTTTCAAATAGAATGATGAAGCCATAAAATATTTTGAAGAAGTTAAGAATGCAATTGCCCAGGCTCCAATCCTTGCACATTCAGATTTTTGAAAGGATTTTATAATACACTGTTATCCTTCGGAGCACACAATGTCAAGTGTTCTGTTGCAAAAGAATGCAGCTGACGAGGATGTCCCTATTTCTTATATGAGTTTTCCACTAAAGAAACATGAGTTGAGGTACTTTCCTACAAAAAAAAAATCTTTTGTGGAGGTTAAGGCTGTTAAACAGTTTCGATACTATATTCTTCATTCCCATTCTACAACTTATGTCCCGAACGTGGCTGTTAAGAGTATTCTAACTCAGCAAGAGGTATCTATGAATAATAGGGTAGCTTGGGTTGCAAAAGTGTAGGATTCGATTTGGAAATAAAACCCACAAAATTGGTAAGGGGTCAGAGCCTCTACAAATTGATTGTAGAAAATGATGAAGAATCTGGAGAAAGGATCCCCTTATCTCTGTTTACAGGTCTGAAAGATGCATGGTTCTCAATTGTGGCTTTTTATTTGACATATGGAGAGTGTCCCAATCATCTAACTACAAAGGAACAAAGAAATTAGATATTAAAAGTGGCCAAATAAGTTATAGTTGATGATATATTATACAAAAGAGGCTTAGATAGGATGTTTCTCAGGTGTTTAGACAAGGATCAACAAAAGAAGTTGCTTCAATCCTTTCATAATGAAGCCTATGGCAACCATTTGTCATCTTCAGTAACAGCTTTAAAAATACTAAGAAATTGTTAATATTGGCATCGAACGTTCAAGGATACTTACAAATGGGTGGCACAATGTGATAAATGTAAGTTATTCTCTGGAAAACCCCATTTGGCCGCTTTACCATTAAGACCTGTAGTCAATGAAGAACCATTCAATTAGTGGGGCTTAGATTTTATAGGTCCAATACATCCTCCATCAAGCCTAGGTCACACCCATATCTTGACTACAACATACTACTTTAAAAAATAGGTAGAAGCTATTCCTGTGAGAAAGACTACTTCAGAGATAGTTTGTTCCTTTCCAAAAGAAAATATTTTGGCGAGATTTGGGGTTTCAACCAAGATAGTGGTAGATAACGTACAAAATGTTTTGTCTCATTAAATGTATTTATTCTGTTATGATAATAGGATTCAGTTGTCACACTCATCTCATTATTTTCCTCAGGGTAATGGTCAGGCCAAATCAACTAACAAGAGCTTGATTGCCATAATGAAAAAGTTAGTTAATGACAATGCTATAGATTGGCACAAAAGATTGCATGAAGCCTTGTGGGCTGATCACACTTCACCAAAATGAGCCATAGGGATATCTCCATTCAAGTTGGTATATGGCGTAGAGGTTCAAATTTCTCTTCCATTAGAACTAGCGGTAGCTAAGTTACAAAAAGTGATCGAGGACCAACAGTTTCAAAATGCTTTGGAGAAGATAATCATGTATTTGAGAAAAATTGTAGAGGAATGAGAAAATATTGTCAACCATATTACTAGTCACCAAGCTAGGGTGAAGAAAATATTTGATAGGAAAGCTCAGCCCCAAAAATTCATGATAGGAGATAAAGTTTTATTGTGGGATAAAAGGCGGGAGCCTCAAGGCGCATAGGGAAAATTTGAATCATTGTGGAACAACCCCTTTGAGATTAGCCAAGATCTTAGACCTAATTATTTCAAACTAAGGTATGCTGATGGAACTGAAATGCCCTTGTCCTTCAATGGGCAAGATCTCAAGCTTTATAAGTTGTAAATATCAGGTCTTTTCTGTACACAAAAGTTTTGTAGTGCTTTATATTAGTGTTTGCTTGTTAGTTGGCTTAGTTTTGTGCGAAACCAGAGACTTTTGGAGTTCATTGTTTAGCCCCTCACTGTCCAAATCCCTAGTCAGAGCCACCTATTGCTCGTGAAAATAAATTTCCCTTGTAAAAATTTCTAAGTAGCGTGTATGTTGTCAAGTGCATATTGAACTTTGCAGTTCAAAGTTCAAGATTCAATTTACAATCCCCATGTTACTTCATGTTCACCTTTTTTCTTTTGGTCGGCACGAAGTCATGTGAGTATGCATTTCTTGCTTTCCAATTTTTGAATCGTGAACTTTGAACCATCATTTTGGTAGTTCAAAGTTTGAGATTCAAAATGCACTTTGTTTCCTGCAGTCCTTGCCCCATGTTTTTGTTTGCTTTGATGTCTCTGAATTTTCTTATTTTGAATCTTGAACATCTCCTTTTCTTGTTCATAATTGAATGTTCAATGTGCATCATGCATAAGTATCATCTTAGCTATGAGCATGTCAAGTGATTTGAGAAATATGATTTTTGAACTTTGAACCTCGCTTCACACAGTTCAAGGTTCAAAATTCAATGCGCAATAAATAAATGAATATATGTAGCTCATGCCAAATATTTCCTTTTTGCGGAAAACAAGTTGAAAAGATGTTGGTTTTAAAGCCAGCTCAACAAAAGTAACTATTATGCAGAAGCAAAGTAAATGTGATTGGACATGTTTAGAAAATGATGATGGGAATAATCAAGTTGTGTGAGGTGTCATGATTACCAAATTGGCTACTCAAACATATGTATTGATTCATCTTATTTCTTTCCATTTTTGCTCATTTAGCAACTACGATAGCATAATCAAAAGAAAGTTACATCGAAGGTAATCATGGGAAGGCATGAACAGAGCATTGGTGAGTCTCAAGAAATCTTCTCCATTCCCATTTCTAATTTCAGATTTAACTGTGTAAGAAAGAAATTAGGCTTTTCCATTAATTTTATTAAGGTTACTTGCTTAAGTATTGATATGTCTAATCCTAGCATGTCGGCCTCAAAGGCCAAGTTTGTAAAGGAGAATAAGTTTTCTCCTGTGAGTAGTTGTCTTCCCAAAATGAGAGACACCATCTTTGTAGATGAAATTGAATTTGAAAAGAGATTGCACTCCAGATTCACCTTGCAACAGATTGCCTTTGCCTCATTATGATTTCCTTTCAAGGTTAAATGTTTAGATATTGAAGATAAAGAAAGTGTCTTGGAATCGGGATATGTGGAGCCGAATGATGATGCATTATCCAGGAAAATAGACTAGGAAATAGGAGAAGAAGAAGATGTGAATGCCCTATCCAAAGATGTGTTTAAAAGACCACATAGATGGTTAAAAGAACTAAATCAAAAGAAGAAACATGAAACTTCTGGTTCATTAATCAGAAAGAGTCCAAGGATTTTAAAGCTCACGACCTCTCCTGTCCATATTGATAAGATTGATAAATTGCTTTCTGTAGGTGAGACAAACTCTGGAGTAGAAGTTCATTGAGAAGAAAAGAAGCCAAATATTGGATAATATGTGAGAATAACCAGAACTAGGAGTGAAAGGAAAGAGAAGGCAGATAATATCCCTTTCATTGTAATAGATCCCGAGGATGAATTTGATCTGAAAACTCAAAAAAAATATATAAGATGTGTAGGTCACCAGTCAGTCCTTAAGGAAATGAATCAGCAAAAGCAAGTCAATAAGACCTGACAATTTTAAAGAGCCCTGGAACGCAAGCCTCCACAGAGACTACTACACCGTAGAATCTAAACTAGCTGGAATTATTAGTTAGCAAAAAGAGAAACATCATGCCGGTCTCCACTCTAGTAGGAGACCTAGTCAGCAAATACCTGGGAAAAACTCCAAGGGTGAAGAAGCCCAAAATAGAGGCTATTTTAGATGTAGACCCTAAAATAGGTCACTGGATTATAGAGGTTTTCAAGCCCAGTTCTGATAAAAATATTGATGAAGTAATAGAGAAGGATTTCGATGTGGAAAAGGTAGATTTAGGGATGGCCATTAGAGCTGATGATTTGAAAACCTTGAACTCAGCCAATAAGAAATTCAATCACCGGGTATTGAAAGATGCTGAAGACAAAATAAAGATGAAGCAAGCTATTTATGAATTAGCTAAATATATACAATAGCTTCAAGGTCTAGTTCCTCAGCCCCTGTCCATGATACCCATCAACTTGGATGTTAAGTCTCCAGAAAACTAGAAATTCCTTGATCAGGTGCATAAAGACAGATCCATTTCAAAGGCTTTCTTCATCTGGAGTGATAAGGTAACTAAAGATATCACCAAATTCACTAATGATTTCAATAAATTGATTAAAAAGTATGATAAAATTCTCAAAGCAGTAGAGGAAGATGTTGAATCATGGAAAAAGGAAAAAGATCAGTTGGAGATTGAGTCACAAAATATGGAGGAATTTTATGCTTATGATATAAACAAGTTTCTTTTGGAGAAAGCAGTACCAGGCCTTGAAGAGAACTTGATGTTTGTTTCCAAGATGAACATAGAATGGGGAGGTGGATTGTACAAGCAAGCCATTGAAGAATCTATCTAGATTCTTGAAGCTCATATAAACTCAAAGGAAATCATGCATTCCCAGAATGAATGCATGGGGAAAATAATTGGAGGTGAAAAGGAGACTGGCTGTGACATGTGTGTGTGTTAAAATGTGCACCTGTTATCTGCAACACAACACTTCAATAGGTCATTACGTTAGTGGGAAACATGGTTAGATGAGTATATAAAGCACTAAAATTGACCTATTTCTTTCTAACTAAGAAGAGCATGATAAGTAACATAACAGCCCTCAGATTATGCTACTATCAGTGACATATACAACTTAGTATGAAAGATTTGGGTTAAAACAAAGAAAGATATCTCCTAAACATGTATTCTATCTCTAAAAAGCATGAAAATAACAATGCCTAAACATGAAATCTAAAATATGATATGAATCTATGTTTATTCTAATAACATAACAGTGCATTTTTCTCTAAAATTATGGGATTATTTGTGCTCAAAAACTCCTACTATTTATAGAAGAATGAGGAGAGAGAGGGGGGACAAGGTTCATTAATGGAGTTGAAAAACTCATTAATGAAGTGTAAGATAAATAAATGCCAAAGGCATTAAAGAGGCATGGGCGTAAGGAATCTCCGTTAATGAGGCATTAATGAGAGCCTTAAAGAAGCATGGGAAGGGTGTAAGAGGCAAGCTTGAGAAAGTGGACTTGAGGAAAGGAATCTTGAGATTCTTTGACTTTCTCAAGTGGGTTGAGTCCTTAATCACCCCCTATTGGAATGTGACAACATTAGGAGGTGGGTTAGGATAAAACTAGGATTAGAATTATATTTAGCATGGGTGAATGGGTTGGGATAGGTTCAAACCTATGGTCAAAGTGGTTGAAGTGGGTTAGGTTGGGGTTTTAGAGGAATATTAATGAAATAAATAAAACTTATTTAATTCATTCAAAAATGGGGATATTAATTATTTAAACATTTAATTGCTTTTTAATAATCAATAGGACTATAGCCAATTTAATTAAATTAATTAGGCTAGGGGAATGGGTTCCTTTTGCAAATGAGCAATTGATTTAGGACTTTATTTAAATCCTAGCAAATTAATTATTTTAGCCATGTATTTGATTGATTTTGAATTTGGATAAAAGTAATTAATTTAGTGATTTGATCACTTTAGGAGATTAAATTGATTTCAAAAGAATTATGCCAAGCAGTAGCAGGGTCGTTTGAACATAATTGGGGGTATGATCACACTTAGGGCAAATAGGGTCTATAGTCAGAACAGACCAAATCCAGTGGTTACAACATGAATTAAGTGCTCGCTTCTTATGAAAAGAAGATAGAAAATCTAAGAGTTGCTAAAGAGTTTGAGGTGAAGGATTTTTCTATTTTAGCTCATGTGGAATCAACAGTTGTCTATGGCTACAAGCAAATGAAGATTTTTGAAAATAAAGCCCAATAGATTCAAAATTTCAAGAAGATTTGGGGGAAGAGGTTTGAAACAGTTGCCACACCAAATCAAGAACCGAGGAGAGAGGTTCTCAGTTGCATTTGAGGAATGGAGTGCAGCAAAAGGTGCCACCAACACGGTTGGGAAAGATGGAGCTACAATTGGCCAATTGGTCAATTAGTTTTCTAGATAACCATCTTATTTTTGCAAGTTATCCAAAAAATTTTGCTATCTCTTTGGTTAATTAGTTTTAAAAACTGAATTAGCCCTACGTGGCTATATATTAAGTTTTTGACGACCGAATGAGGATCGGTTCTCTGGTGAAAAAATTTGCAATACTTTTTGTTTGTTTGATTTATTTTTCTATTATTATACTGTGAAACTCTAGATATAGAAATACATATAATTAGTTGGTTTTATGAGAAGATTGTGGTAATTTCATTGATCAGTTGATCTGATGAAATGTATGATTTTTGTTTTAGTTGGAATTAAATGATTATGTTACTTTGATCTGCAAATATATCTTAGTGTTTTGTCAGTTATCTTTTCAAGATTTGATCTTGTTTGAATCGGCCATTCTTAATTAGTTCTCTTTCATAATTCAAGTCAGTTGGCTTGGATATCTGGATTATCTGTTAAGAATCTCAAGGATTTTAGCCCTAAGATCTATGATGAATGTTGATTAAAGCCTTTCATTATTTCTAGTAAAAAGTGTATCTTGGATTAATATTCTTTTCTAATAAGAAGTTACTAAAGTTAGATCTTTGTATAAGGTTGCTTCTCCTTTGAAGCAGAGAATGTAGTTGTGTTAAACTCATTCAACTGTTAGTGTATTTTTCTTCTATTCTAGGCATAAGGAGTTATTTAACTATTCATCTTGAAGAGGAAAAATCTATTCACTAAAACTACGCAAGAGATTAACACTTTAATCACTATCACGAAGGACTTTCTTAAGAGAATCTATAGCTTGGATTTAATCTTGATTATGGTTTTCTTGAATAAGCCAATTTCCCATTTTATCAAGTTCTATTGAAAGTTTTTGTACTTGTTCAGGAGGAACTCTTAAAGTGTCATCCTCATCATGAGATGAGTGAGAAGAGTAATGTTCCGTAGAAGGATAGGAATCATGTGTGGTCAATTTGTCATCCAGGATACTAAGGAAAGGAGAGGAAGAATCAGGATCAAAGGAACCCATAAGTCTACAACTCCTTCTAACTGAGATACTATAAGTAGGACTAGAAGTAGTAAAGCTCATACACTAATGCAATGCAAATGAACTAATTTAGGAAACACAAGATTTTGATTTTTTTAATTTTGAAATGTAAATGCAAGAACATAAAAAAAAGCTAATCTAATATGCATGCAAGATATAACATAAAAATGTAAATCTAACACCAAAAAGAAAGAGTTGTCTTTCACGGGTTCACCAAAATGTAAGATAAGAAATGAATGTCATTAAAATGTAATGGATAAATATGGAATTTGGATGTGGGGGTTGTATAGTGTAAGAAAGATAAAATATTCCTTTTATCCTCAAATATACAAAGGAAAGATCCAAATTGATTAACCCCAAAGGAAGGATTAATGCATTAAAGAATCAATCGATTGGAAATAAGAATAAAGAGGAAGACCTTAGATTCCATTTTATAGAAGAGAATGTGTGATAGATTTAGGAAGATTAAAAAATTTAATTGAAATGGATTGAAGAAAAGTACTAACCTCAAAATGTAATAGATCTGAAGAATGCTATTTTTGGGTTCCTACACTGAGTTTCTAGAAAATCTGCAATCGGATCTGGAACAGAAGCAGAGAGACGAAGAAAACCGAAAAATCATTTTCTGATCTGGCTCAGTTCTGATTTTGACCCAAAAGTGAATGTCACATTTGACCTAGAATTTCTGATTCCAACCCAGAATTTCCAATTCTGACCCTAAACAAAATATTGATTCTGACCCAGAAATGAATGTCACCTTTGACCCATAATTTCTGATTATGACCCAAAATATCTAGCAGAAAATCTATTTCTGAATCTCGATAGTTTATCGAAAAGGGTATCTGAATCTACACTCCAATTTTCTATTCCAAACCTATTGTTGTAAGAAAAATGGTTTTTTTTTTTTTTTTTTTGGGGGGGGGGGGGGGGGNTTTTTTGGGGGGGGGGGAGGGGTTTGATTTGGGAAAATCCCAGTTTTGGAATTAACGTCGAAGTATAATTGAAATTCCATAAGTAAACAAAGTAAATGAACAAATTCACCTTGCTTGTATAGAAACCCTTGTAGCGGATTCGAATTCGTAGATCCACAAGTATGTATGCACCAAATGGATGTAGAAGGTAGAATGTAGAATGTCAGATGTAGGATGGCTCAAATCAATTACTTTTATATCTTCAACACCAATCTTGAATAAATCTTGGAATAGGAAGAGGCTTGGAGGAATGTGGATGGAGAAATCTTCAACAAGAGGGCTTTGTAGAGCTTGAATCCTTTAATGGATACCAATGAATCTCCTTGATGAATTGAATGCTTGAAAGTGCTTGAAGGATTGGATGCTTAAGAGTAAATGAATGCTTCAATATATATTTATCTTTCTTCAAATCTTGCTTCTTCACACTTAGATTTCACTTCTTGAGACTTCTTATGGTTTATGAGTTATGGTTTATAGAGAAAATAAGAGGAGAAGGCTTCCTTATATATGACTCTAGGGAAAAATATTCTAGAGATGCCTACATAGGATAATTAAATTCAAATTAGACCTATATCCCTAGAAGTGGACCTATATTAAATATAATTTAAGAATCTTTTCTTCGAAGACCGAAACAACTGACCCCAGAAGTGAGAATTAAACCTTTCCGAAGTCTGACATCCGGAAACTCTGAAAACTTGAAATATGGACCCTGGGTCAAAATTAAGGTCAATTGTGACCTAGATCAAGGTTGAGGTTGACCTTGACCTAGGTCAAGGTTGAGGACGACCTTGAACCAAAAAGGTCAATTTTGACCCTGAGGTCAAAAATATCAGTTTACAGTTTAGGGTGCCAGAAACAGGTCGGAGAAAAGTGGGAAATGGGGTAGAGAAGGGGGAAAGATAGATCCAATTCAGAGACCCATTCAGGGCATTTGACATGACCCCAAACCACTTACTTGGAAGGCTAAACAAGTCTAGAAGGGAAGCACTTCCATTTTTGACTATACAGGTCTTTTCACATTTTTTTGGGTGTTTGTTCGGTCTAGTGCGCCCCCCCAAATCTTTGAGTTTTCCTTTTTCTTCTGTCACAACCTTTGTCGCATTTTTTTGGCCTCCGAAAGGCCGAAAACCATGTCGGGTCTTGTTTCCCAAGTGCTCCTCAGAGATTTAGCCTTTTTGGCATTTGAAACCTTTGAGATGTTTGAAACACTGACAAGTCCGAGTCACTATAAGTGTTTTTTGCCTTGCGGATTTCAAAATTTTGGAGTTCGTAATCCCGTTTGGACTTTTGGAGTTCGAAGAACCCTTTTAGACTTTCACACACTGAAAAGTCTGATTGATCT
This sequence comes from Thuja plicata, assembly GCA_018584345.1. Lineage (NCBI taxonomy): Eukaryota > Viridiplantae > Streptophyta > Pinopsida > Cupressales > Cupressaceae > Thuja > Thuja plicata. Next base: position 79,106 of record MU227482.1, read on the forward strand.
CGCTCCTCATTGCTTACTGCTCTTTTGCAGTTTCAGCCGTTTCAGAATCCAAACCAATTTTTAGCGTTCAAAATCCTGAAAGGGACAAAAATACAAAATCTACATTTTTGGCTACTTAAAGAGCCTTTTACTTCTATTTTCCTAGATTAGTTAGTTCTTTCCTATTTTTTTAGTTTCTTCTTCAAATAAAACACTGATACTTGCACCCTCCTTGCAGGAATGCCTGAGAAATAGACTACATCACCAATGTAGTACCTATACAAGGGGAACACTGCCCCTTCAAAGATTTGCAACAAACATATTGAGATCACTGATACTAACACTGGAAATGTAGATTGGGATCAGTTCCTAATGAGATGTTCCCAACCAGCCGGAAGATCTGAAGACTGCACCTCACTAGTCATGTTAGGCCTAGTCAACGCAACACCCTACCTAGTGGCTAAGACATCATTTGAGCTGATCATGACCATGGAAAACCACTACGACTTAGACAAAAGGGTGGTCCAAAATATAGATGGATAGGTCGTACTGGACATTAGACCAGATATCATAGAAGAGGTCTTCATTCTCCATAATGGCATAGACAAGTTCTATGAATTTTTCATCGAGAACGGAAATAGATGGTTCAATAAAAAAGGGGAAGAGGCATATGAAATTGTCAATAAAAACTACCTCGAGAACCCTCTCCCCCCCAAAAACCTAGATAAGATAGACCTTAGGAGGGGGTACATGAAAGATGATATCCAGGAAGCAATAACATTACTTATTCGGGTATATGGATTACCTCAATCCATCTAGCTAGAGAATTGGATGATCCTCCTAATAGAGAAGATCATAGGCTGTAAGTCCAGATTTGATTGGGGAACCATCATTAGTGACAGGTTGGATGAACAACTGGCTACTGGAAAGCACAAACCTAAATTCTATATAAGTACCTACGTGGTGTACTTATTGGCAGCATGCGAAAACTACCCTAGACTCACTAAGAGGGGGAACATAAATGACCTGAATGCCTAGCCCCACATTGTATAGCCACAGTTGATGAAAAGGAAAAACATGTCACAAGACAGCCCTGATTACAGGATAGTCAATGATGTCTTCATCTTCACAATCATCTGATCCATTGAAGGTGATTTTGCGAAGAGGATGTCAGAGGAAGAAGCTGCCAAGGTGAGGTCCATTGGGGCCTACTACATACAATATAAGACATTCACATACATCCGGGTGGCAGGGTCTACTTTGAAACCCAAGAAGTTACCCAGGTATCCATCTAATTGGATAATCACTTTAGAAATGGAAAGACAACTCGCTGATGCCTATGAGCATATAAAGCACTAGAAGAAATATTGCTCAAATTTTCCTATTCTTCTAGGCCCATACACTTTATAGGATATGAAGGTTTACACAACCTTGGCCTTCGAATGGGATGAATGCCCACTTTAGCTTTACAAAATAGTCTACCTAGGTTTGACACAATAGGAATGTACAGTCACATCATTGGAAGGTTCTATATCCATGAACCATATCTTGAAGATCATTGGATCAATTGTGTAGATGATCATGAGGTCAGGATCATGGACTATTGTAGGATGTCCCTTACCCTTGCACATAATACTTTTAATACTTCAATTCCTCTAAAGGTTTGGTATAATTATTCAAATAGGGTATTAGAGGCAATTTATACTTTGGATAAGATATATGATAAGCCTATCATGAATGTTGAAGTTGACAAAGATGAGAATGATGACATTGAGTTCCAAGCTAGGCATGTAATCCAAAAAACTAAAACTTGGATCCAAAGGCCTTATAAGATGGACCCAATCCTAGTGAAGACATTAATGGATCCACCCAAGAAGGACAATAAACATCATGGGGAGAAAAATACAGTTCCACAATATAAGAAAGTGCCACCATAGAAGCCAAGTATGGTTTATGGCCGTGAACATGCAATAGAGGATGGGTCGAATTTGAGGCACAAAGATCTAGAATAGAATGAATGGACAAATATATCCTCTAGTGCAATCATCACAGGCATCACAAGATGAAGGCCCTTCAACTTCTCGCCAATCTTCTCCTACTACTGAAAAGGGTAAGAAAATGTATAAAAGGAAGAGAGCTTCTACATCTCCCCAGCTAGAAACCTTACAGGAAGAATGAGAAGAAGAGGAAGAAGTACCTCTGGTCAAAAGGATTAGATCTCAAAAGAGGAAGGAAAAATAAACTACATGGGTCACATTACCAGCACGGACAATGACCTATGTCACCCAAGAAAATAGGGGTCACTGGAAGGCACAAGTTTTAGTTCCTTCTACTAGCACCTCTCAAACACAAGTGACCCCAAAAGATTACACATTTGAAGAGGTAGATGTGGGGGAGCCCACCAGGGAAGGGAGCAAAACACTAGCAGCCTTAGGGCTTAAGCATGCTTTAGGGTTCATGAGAAAGGATGAGGAAACCATTAAATACTTGATAGAATAGAGTGAAGCTTTGAAGAAGTTCATTCACAAGATGGTTGGTCCTTTTGACCCAAGTTTCTTGGAGGCCTCATTACAAGTATTATTAGGGAAAAGGAACACCCCAAACTTGCTGGCAGGTTTGACCCCATCTTTTATCCAAGCAAGTGTAGATTGGAAAGGAGACTTTGAGTAGTAAGGAGAAGAGGCCATCAAATGGATATATAATCCTTACAGGGTCATTTTGGTTGAAGCTAAAAATTTAATAGACTTGATGGAGATTGAAGGCATTCTAGATTCTGAGATAGACAAATGGCAAGTCGTCCTCCAAGACCTAGAAATAATCAAGAAACAACATTTCCAAATATTGGTAAAAGTATATGAAGGCGAAGAGCTTGATAACTTTGAGACCTAGATCACACAGATGGCCAAGATCATTAAGGTCTATAAGAAATTTCAATCCTCCATATTGGAAAAGCAAAAAGAGGTCTTGGAGTGGGTAGAAGAAATAAATGTTTTCTTCATAGGAATTGGCCTCAACTTGTACCGATATGAAGATAAACATATCTTGCGGCCATCAAAATAAGTGGTCCAATATTTTAGGTATATTCTAGCAGGTATCAGTGCCAAGGGGGCCTTAAAATAGTTGTTCTAATTGAAAGAAGAGATCTTATGGATGTCAGAACATGAAGAGGAGATCCACTTATTTTCTTCTGAAATGACTATATTTAAAGAGAAGCAAGAACAAAAAGTCAACAAGGTAAAAAGGAAGGAGAAAAAATATGAGGAAGTTCAAGAGATCATATAGAGGCTCCGGGCTGCACATCCAAAATTCTTCCCAAACTAACTCCTCGAACGTCTTAAGCATTTCAGGGAAGACAGTCTCAACACTTAGCAATTTTCTCCAAAGGCAGGTTTCAGCCTTTCGGCCCCCTCAGACAATGAAGCTTTTGGCCTTTCAGCCTCCCAATTTTAGGCCTTTTGGCCTTCCATGTTTTTTGGCTTTTCGACCTCTTAGAGGGCCAAAACTTTTAGACCTTCAGGGTTGTTTGACACTTAGCAAATTTTGGACACTTAAAACTTTAGAGTAGAGGTCAGTGGCCAAAATTCTGAGTGTTTCCAGGGAAATCATCTTTTTGCATGGCAGTTGAACTCTAGATTAGATTGATGATTAAATTGAGTTCATTTTGGAAGGACTAAGGGTCTCCTATCAGTTCCCACTACAAGAAGAACCTCCAGATGAAGATTCCAAGGAAGAAATCCAAGAATCAAGAAGAAGACTCCAAGTTCTCAGAAGAAACCCTATCTTTTTTTCTTTCTTTTCTTGACAGGTTTGATCCCTCTTGCATGGATAAATTTATTGTAAATGGATTTAAAATCCATGCAAGCTATTTAGTATCAGTTAGCAATAGTTTCTTTTCAGCAAAGCTTTAGTTTTAGTTTATTTTTGTAAATTTAGACTCTCTGATGCCCTAATTTTGGCATTCAGAGTTGGTAGATCAAAAAATATATATATTGTAATAAAATCAATGTAATAGGGGTGGATTATTAATACAATAATGATCTACATTTGGTGCTTCATTTGTGGTGTGTTAATTGCTGCCATAAATGGGAATTGGTGAATGTGTGTATACATTATTCATTATTTTCAAGGAGCCTTTTGTTTTGTTGTGTTTTGAATTTGTTTTTACCTTAGTTGGAGTTTGATGATGTCTATCTACCTTGTTGTGACGAATGTGTGGAAGGGATCATCCATTGGGCTTAAAGATAAATCCATCTAATTGATGCACACATCTTGGTGGCTTTACGATTTGACAGATTTTGAATATCTTGCACGAGTGAATTCATCTTCTCTCAAAACACTTTCATCCATTAGGTATAGAATTGTGACTTTGTCTGATTTATACCTCTTGGGTTTGTTCCAAATCTCCCCACCATTAAATTTGCAAGGAAGGGTTTACAACGGTTTATGTCCGTAGGATTTCATTTTAGTAATTTTCTTTATTTCTTGATACCTTGCTCGTTTGAATTCTGTCTTATATCTAAAAGTAATCATATTGAAATAGAAATTTGCACTTTTAGTTAATCAAAAATCTTGTTAAAATGGAAAACCCCAAAAATAGTACAAAAGATTATTTTGCAGTTTGATTCCTTAAATGTACTAGCAAAGGCCTCCTCATGAACATTCACATTTGTCTTCAACTGAGTAACCAAGCAAGTTGTGACCCGACCCTGGAGAACCTTGGGAATAACTTCGTTATTCTTTAAAGAGAGGAAATGAAATCTCGAGATCCTAGCAAGTTGTCTTGTGTAAAAATAACATTCACTGACCATCGTAGACATCACAGGGACAAAGGGAAAATAAAGGAGAACTCCTCCCACCATCTTATCGAGCCACAAAATCCTCTTGGATAGAAATCATACATCACTATCCCAATTGTTCCCACAACCATAAATCAAAATCAGAACTTGCAAAATCAGAATTTGCAACAACCTCGTCTAATGGCTTTCTTCGCCAATGGACAAAGTTCACCATTGAATTTCGTTGGACAGCTCCATGAACTTGCCAAGAATCTAGAAAGGTTTTGCAGAAACTTTGTATATGGCGAATCAAGAACAGTAGAAGAGTACATCTGTTCCTTCAAAGAAATTTGCAGCCACAGGGAGATCGCCCACCAGGACGTTGTTTGTCATGTTTTCCTATACACTTTGGGAGAATTTGTGTACAACTTGTATCTTAATTTATCGAGGGGATCTATCTCTGCATGGAATGAATTTGAAACCAAATTTGTCAACCAATAAAAATTATATGTGGATCCAACTTCAATACGCCACCAATTCATTATAACAAGAAAAGATCCTAAGGATCCCATCGCCATGTTCAACCATCGGTTCCATAAAATGCATGAAAATTTGGAAGCTCCTTACACCATACTAGAGGCAGCTATCATACAAGTTTATATTAAAGATTTGGACCACTTCACCTCAATTTTCCTAAGAAGACTTCCCCCTGTAGATAGAGACACAATGGAGAAGGTATACAATGAGGCCATTACATTTACATAGAATATGGATCCATAAGAAGGGAAATTCACAACCATGCCCATCACTAACAACACCACTGCCCCACATCCATTTACATCAAATAGTCAAACTCTGGCCACCCACATGTCATCAATGAATCCAGTTCCACTGCAATCATTCGCAGCCCTACCACCATCCATCACCTACCCAAGCTACGAAGTTCATAAGGAAGCATTTGTAGAGCAAGGAGTTGTGCCCCAAACTGAACCCGATACTCTCATGGCTTCTAAGCTAGATGTCGTGAAGAAAACCTTGCCACAAATCACAAGTGAGCTCACGAGGATGAAGTTAAATCCATCCCAAAACCAAGGTGGATACCTATAGAAATCTGTTGGTCCAAATGCCTATCCCCAGAATTCAAATCGGGGTTTCAATACCTACAACAACAAAAATACACAAGAGAAACCATTCAGGAAGCAGAGGCCCAATAGGCCTCAGAACACTTGACCAAACAATGGTATCATCCCCATGGATAATCCAAACACATATGAATCTTCAGAAGAAAATTTCTTCAGGGCTACAAACTCATACCAAAGCCATGAAGGATATAGAGGAAACTCCTATAACCATCATACTTAGAATCTCGATAAGCCACCTGTTCCATTCAATGCCATGATGTTTGATTCTTATGATTGTAAGAATGGAGAAGGTTCAGATACATACACAAGAGAAGAAGAGTTTGTGTTCCCATTTTAGAAAGAGGATGAACCTGAATACTCTAAAGTACATGCCTTCCAAAATGATCATCAAAATTTGTATAATCTATGAAGTAGGAAAGAACCTCTCATTGACGGTATACCTCCTAGTAAACAACCAACTCCACCAGATCTTCAGGCTAGAAAAAACCCTATGCCTCCTAATGGGTTGACTCCTCCCCCAAATTCATTTTCTAGTTACAGGAGTGCAGCATGGTCAAGTGAAAAATATAGCGCAGTCAAAGAGTTGAAGAAGATCAAAGTGAACATATCTATGTTTGAACTACTGCAAGGTTTCCAATCTCAAAAGGAGGCCCTTTTAAATTCTTTAGACAATTTAAAGAAAGGTCTATCAACTAGCAGTACAAGAGCACCCACATCTAATGTCAAGACTTCTGAGGCTTTTCCTTTTATTTTCAAAGACAAGATGGAGGTACCCCCTTTCCTACTCAGTTTGTTGATGTTTGGGAAGAATTTACACAATTGATTGATTGATTCTAGAGTGTCATGCAATGTCATACCCTTGTCAATTTGTCAAAAACTAGGGATGGTGCCCCAAATAAACAACCAGGTAGTAATACAACTAGATAAAACTGAATTCAAAGTGATTAGCGTGCTTAAAGACATACATATTCAATTGGTTGCAGATCCAAGGATACAAGAGCGCATTTATGTGCATATAGTAGACATCCCTGAAACCTATGGAATGTTGTTAAGCTGAGAATGGACCAGATGTCTAAGGGGATGATTGTCCACAAAATTCACTCAACTCTGGTTTCCATGGAGAGGATTGAACAACCAAATCAAGATAGACATAGAACCAAACCTAAAAAAGATGATCATAGAATATAATAATCCTAATGAAGTTATGTTCACACAAACTGACTTAGGCACTTATCGAATGGATGATGTCCTCATATTTCAAATCTGAGAAGGAGAAGAGTCAGACCATAGTCCCATCTAGGGCCTCCTAGAGCTTCCCATTAGTGACGATGTCTTTAGAATTTTTATTGACAGTACGATAGCTATCCTAAGGAATCTGCGATGGGATGTCGATCCAAACATCTTGTTACTACCAGGATATTGTGGATTACACCAAGCCAACCATTCATAGTTCATGTGCCCCAGATCTTAGGAGGCATTGTCATGAGTATTAGCCCAGATCACCCTACAAAAGAAGGTACTTAAAGGACCTGCCATGGAAGAAGTTGGCTTTGAGGTGGCAGATAAGAGAAACACACTTCCAGGGGAAGAGAACCTAGTCAATCTAAACACTCCAAACCTAAGTCAGGATAGTGAGTCAAAATCTGACAACAAAAGTCCTTCCCTAAACATACTTAGTGACTGGAGCACTTTGGATGATGGAGCCTATCCTCCCTATAAGGGGTTACTAGAGGATAAAAATAGTAAATATGTGGAAATATCTGAACCTAGATGTATCCAGAGGACAGGGAAACGAGAATCAACTTCCTCAAATAGTGATGAAGAGAAGGAACAAAAGACAAAAACCATCAGTTTTACCAAGAAGGCCCCCACCAAGTCTAGCCCCGATAAGCAACAACAGATATGGAAATTATGTTTCCACAAATCTAAGTGTAAACAAGGAGAAGGTGTGTGGATCAAATTCATAAACCCGAGAGATAAGTATTTTTATGCTGCATACAAATTACAATTTCTATGCACTAACAATGTTGCAGAGTACAAAGTATTGATCCATGGACTCCTCTTGGCCCACAAGGAAGGAATAAAGGCCTTAACGGTGGAAGGAGATTCACAATTGGTCATCAAGAAAGTCCGCAGTCAGTATTCTTGTAATGATAAGAGGCTCTCAGCCTATCAAAAGAGAGCATGTGATTTGATCAATGATTTCTAAGCCTTCAACATCCAATTCATCCCATAGAGAAAAGAAAGTTATTGCTGATGCCCTAGGTATATCCACTAGTTCATTACATCCAATGGAGAAGTCCAAGCTAAATAAATTTTTATTTGAACTCCTCACAGCACCGACCATCCCATATAATATCACTAATTTGCAAGTCTTCTAGGATGATCAACACATCCTTGAGTTCATCATGTGTGGTGGTGTGTTCAAAAAATAGATCATAGATGAAAGGAAGGAAGAAGAAGAAGAAGCATTCGACCTTGAGGATATCGACAACCATGGCATCATAAACCTAAGGACCAATGCTATACCAAAGGGGATGGTAGAGCTAGAAAGGATTTTTGATAGTGATGGGACTTCCATAAAGAGATGCCCAGATGTAACTCCCAACAATAAAGAGTGCGAGACATACAACCTTGGCACAAAGGAAGAACCAAGAGAGGTTCACATCAAAAAAGTGGGTACCAAAGAAGAAAAGGAGAGAATTGTCCAACTCCTCACTGAATATCAGGATTTTATAGCCTGGAGATATGAATAATTGAAGACATATGATACCTTAGTCATAGTACACAACATCCCTCTGAAACTAGATTCCAAACTCTTTAGACAATGCCAAAGGCCTGTGAACCCTACTATGGAGCCCTTGATCCAAAAGGAAGTCTAGAAGTTACTAGATGCTAGATTCAATTTTCCAATCTGACATTCCACATGGGTCACAAACTTGGTACTAGTAAGAAGGAAGACTTCTGAGATAAGGTTATGCGTGGACTTATGAAACCTAAAAAACTTCTCCCAAAAGGATATCTACCCACTCCCATCTCTCAACGAAGTATTACAGATAGTCAACAGATCCAAAATGATGTCCTTCCTGGATAGTTACTTAGGATACAATCAAGTAATGGTACAGGAAGAAGATAGGTTGAAGAAAACATTTACAATGAACCTTTTCCTACCTACGGATGCCCTTCGGTCTGATAAATTCCTGGGCCACTTTCCAAAGGGAAATTGACATAGCTTTCAAAGGGTTAGTTGGGAAGTGCATTATCATTTACATTGATAACCTCACACTCTTCTCGAAACAAAGAGATGACCACATAGACAACCTCAAAAAATTCCTGTAAAGGTGCAGGAATTATGGGATCTCTCTCAATCCCAAGAAATGTTTGGGGTAACTGAAGGGAAGCTATTGGGACACATCATTTTAGAGGATGGGATAGTCATAGACCCCAAAAGGGTGGAAGCTATCCTAAATTTGGCACCACCCCACAGCCGAAAAGAGTTTAAATATTTCTTCAAGAAGATTAACTTCATAAGGAAGTTCATCAGTGGCTTTGCAGAGATAGTAAATCCATTGAATGACATGCTCAAAAAGGATGCCAAGATTGAATGGACTATCCAAGTAAAGAAAGATTTTGAGAAAATAAAAATCACCATGTCCACAACCCTGGTCCTTGTCATTCCCAACTATAACATACCCTTCAAGGTCTATTTTGTTGTATCTAAACGCTCATGTGTAGGCATCCTAATACAAAAGAAGGATAGTAAAGACAAAAGACTTATAGCCTTTATTATATGCACCTTTAAGGATGTTGAGATAAGGTACCCCAACTTGGATAAAAATTCTTTTTCATTTGTCAAAGTAGTAAAGCAATTCTGACACTACATCCTGAGGAGAAAGGTGTTTTGGGTAGTCCCTAATGCCACTGTCAAGCCTCTTTTGATGCATAATGAGTTGGGAGAGCAAAGAGGAAAATGGATGGCAATTCCCCAAGAGTTTGACCTAGTGATCCAGCCGATGAAATTAGTGAGAGGCCAAGGCCTAACAAAGATGATATCCGAAGTTGAAGAAGGTCTAGTGTGTTAGACCTACATCGATCAGGGTGTGATTAATGATATATGGTACCAAGACATAGTTTACTACCTCCTGCAGAATCGCTTCCTAGAGGGGATGAATGGTTCACAGAGAAGAGCTCTAAAAATAAAAAAAGCTCCTACATGCTAAAGAATGACTAGTTGTATAAACACAATTATGAGGGTTTGTACCTTAGGTGTCTAGATAGGCCGGAGGTGAAAGACATCCTAGAATATTTTCATGACAAATATGGGATAGGACACGGTTTAGCTGAAGCAACTGCTCACCAAATCCTAAGAGTGGGATATTTTTGACAAACAATATTCAAATACACTGGAGAGCATGTGAGATCATGCCACCCTTGCCAAATGAGTGCAACCTAGGACATAAATCTAGCAATGCCCCTACAACTTGTATATGATGTACATCTATTTGCCTAATGGGGCTTAGATTTTGATGGAGTGATTAACCCCCTTTTGTTTGTAGGACACAAGTTTATTTTGACAGCCACCAATTACTGTACATGCTGGACAGAGGCTCAAGAACTAAAAAATTGCATCACGGAGGATGTAATAAAGTTCTTAGAGGAGCACATCATAACTAGGTTTGGAATGCCATTCTATCTGGTATGTGAAAATTCTCCCTCTTTCTCCCCTGCCTTGCTCATGCAATGGGCCTTTGAAAACTAGGTAATCCTCAAATTCTCCTCTAATTATTATCCACAAGGAAACGGACTAGCAGAGTCTACCAACAAGAACTTGACAACAATGATCAAACATCTCCTAGATGACAATCCCTAGGATTGGCACACAGAACTTAAATATGCCCTATGGACCAACAGGGTGAGGATCAAGAACACACTAGGGACATCCCCATACCAATTGGTTTATGGCTTGAAGCTATTCTTCCCAATGAACTTGAAGATCCCAATTTTGAGATTTATGGACTAGTACGTGGGAGGTGAAGATCGATTACAAGGCAAACTCATGAATCTCCTCAACCTAGAGGAGAAACAAAAATTAGTCTTGGAGCATATGTCAAAGAACTAGGCCATCATCAAGAGGTGGTTTGACAAGAGAGACACCATTAAATCCTTCAGGATCTCTAATTTTCCTCATTTGGAATAGGGCAAAAGAAAAGCCGGGCAACCACACCAAATTCCAAAATTTTTGGACATGCCCTTATCAGATATCAGAAATATTGGGGGATAACACTTTTAGGATCAACACCTTAGATGGAGATTTTAACCCATTTCCAGTCAATGGGAAATTTCTCAAACATTATTTTGGATCCTAAGCGGGACTTCCTTCCATCCCTTGTATCATAATCCTTTTTTCTTTCTTTGTTTCCTTTTCATCTTTGTCATCCCCACCGTCAGTCCTTTCTTCCATCTGTGGTCATTCCTACTTTGTCAGGGCTCATTTTTTTTTGGGTCGAGTGTCTTGGATTCATTCCAAGTGGTTCCTAAATAGGAGCAGAGGTATTTCTTAGTCAAATTATCCAAGGCAACATAAAACATAGAGAACACTCCTAAAGTCAAAGTGGTGGCATCTATCATTGGAAAACAAGAAGAGGTTGAAAGCTCGGCCACCCTAATCACCAAAACATATTAAGAAATGACACTCAAGAATGTTGGTTTCTTGAGTGTTCGTTAGTTGCAACCAACATTAGTGCGTGGATTTAGGTACCCACCAATCCCAGAACCCAAGTTTGAATGAATGTCAAGGCAGTGGCAAAAGGAAAGAAGAGAAAAAGTTGAAGAAAGAAAATAAGAACACACAAAAAGAAAAGTGGCCCGAAGAGGTCACAAGTGTGGAATCTAGGTAGCACAGCCTAATCGCTACCTAGATCAATCATAGAAGAAAATTGGACCTAAATGCATGGAATAAACATACATCCAAGCGGGAGACGTTTTGTGTACCTAAACAATGATAAGAACAACTTCCCAAAGAATAAGAAATCTCGAGAAAAAGGCTACAACCTAGCAGACAAAGCAGACTAGGGTGACTAAGACAATCTCTATCGGGGCTATGAATGCCTGACTGGTAGTAGAGAAAGGTAATACTTGAGATTTGGGGAAAACATTGTCGGGGCTATGAACGCTTGACTGGCAGAAAATCTCTTTCTGGGAAGCCCTGGTCTACATGGCGAAGGTTGGGAACAACTGACAAATGTTCAGGTTACCACAATCGAAGGTCAAGGAATAAACACACATGAATGCACAGTAAGGAGACCAGCAGAAAATTCAGATTTGGAAGTCACTGAAATATCATTAATTCATACATCTCTTGGTTTTTGTTCTACTGTGAAATTACAACTTGGAAGAGTCTTGATGATGAAGAAATGCCTTGGTTATTCCTCCTTTTATCGGGGCTATTTGTTGTGGGTCCACAACACACACCTCATTTTGGTCCTTTGGCCATGTGGCCTCGCATTTTTTTGTGTCTTTTGGTCTTTCAAGTCTACCCCCTTTCCCAGTCCCTTGAAAATAGGTCTCATTATTAGCCCGATGAAAAAAGTACAAAACATTTTTTTTCCTTTTCGCCCTTTTGGCATTTTGGAGGACCTCAAGTCCTCCAAACTTAAAAAATGGTCAAAAGGCCGAAGCTCGGCCCTTTCAGTGTTTTTGGCCTCACAAACCACTGAAAGGATGAAAGTGTCTACCTACGGACTTTCGATGTTTCAGATGACAAAACATCAAAAAGTGCTGATGTCCCCCTTTGGGCTATATAATGGCTTAAGGCCCTAAATGACACACTTTTAATTTTGGTTCTCTGGTGTCTTCTGAGCTCCCCATGGCTTTTCTATTTTTTTGATTTTGCTCCTCTTGGGTTTTTTCTTTGCATCTGTGACATCTTTACCTCGTCTTCCACTCCTAGCCCTCGAGGTAGGTTTTCTCTCCATTTTCCTTATTTCTTTGCTGTTAGGGTTTAGGTTTTTTTTTGCATTTTTTGGGTGTTTGTTCAGTCTAGTGTGCCTCCTCCCAAATCTTTAAGGTTTTCTTTGCACCCTTGGCCTTGTAGGGGAGGCCTCTCCTAGTCATTTTAGTTCTGGGCATTATTTGCATTTTCCCTCTTTGGGTTTTCCTTTTTCTTTTGTCGCAACCTTGTCACAGGTTTTCAGCCTCTGAAAGGCCAAAAACTAGGTTGGGTCTCTATCGCCCAAGTGCTCCTTGGAGATTCAGCCTTTTCAACATTTTAGACCTCCAAGATGTCCAAAATGTTGACAAGTCTGAGTCTCTATAAGTGTGGTCTACCTTGCGAATCTCATACATTTGGAGTCTGAGATCCTGGTTGGACTTTCAGAGTTTGAAGAACCCTTTTAGACTTTCAAACACCAAAAAGTCTGACTGATCTCGCTCCTCATCGCTGACTGCTCATTTGCATTTTCGGCCCTTTCCGACTCTGAACTGGTTTTCGGCGTCCAAAATCCTGAAAGGGTTGAAAGTGCAAAATCTGCATTTTATGGGTACTTAAAGAGCTTTTTACTTTTGTTTTCCTAGATTATTTAGTTCTTTCCTATTTTTTTAAGTTTCTTCTTCAAATAAAACACTTATACTTGCACCCTCCTTGTAGAAATGCATGAGAAAAAGACTACATCATCGATGAAGTACCTATATAAGGGGAACACCCCCTTTCAAAGATTGGCAACAAACACATTGAGATCACCAATACTAACATTGGAAATGTAGATTGGGATCAGTTCTTGACGAGATGTACCCAACCAGCTGGGAGATCCAAAGGTTGTACCTCACTAATCCTGTCAGGCCTAGTCAATGCAGTAGCCCACCCAGTGGCTATCACATCATCTAAGCTGATCATGACCTTGGTGAACCAATACGACTAAGACAAAAGGATGGTCTAAAATAAAGAGGCACAAGTGGTATTGGACATTAGACCAGATATTATAGAAGAGGTCTTCTACCTCCATAAAGGCATAGACAAGTTCTATGACTTCTTCATCGAGAAAGGAAACATATGGTTCAATAAAAAAGGGGAAGATGCATATGACATTGTCAATAAAAACTACCTCAAGCAACCTCTCCCCCCAAAAAAACTAGATAAGATAGAGCTCAGGAGGGGGTACATGAAAGATGATATCCAGGCAAAAATAACATTACTAAGCCACGTATATGGATTACCTCAATCCATCTAGATGGATAATTGGATGATCCACCTAATAGAGAATATTAGAGGTTACAAGTCTAGGTTTGATTGGGAACCATCATTAGTGACAGGTTGGATGAACAACTGGTTGCAGTAAAGCACAACCCCAAATGCTATATGATTACCTATGTGGTGTACTTATTGGTAGCATGGATAAACTACCCAGGACTCACCAAGAGGGGGAACATAATGATCTGAATGCCTGGTCCCACATTGTATGCCCATAACCAATGAAAAGGAAAAACATGGTAGCAGACAACCTTGATTATAGGATAGTCAATGATGCCTTCATCTTTGCAATCCTCTGATCCATTGAAGGTGATTTTGTGAAGAGGATGTCAGAGGAAGCAGCCGCCAAGGTGAGGGCCATTGGGGCCTACTAAATATAATATAAGACATTCACATACATCCAGGTGGAAGGGTCTAATTTGAAACCCAAGAAGTTACCTAGGTATCCATCTAATTAGATAATCACTTTAGAAATGGCTAGACATCTCGTTGATGCCTATGAGCATATAAAGCACAAGAATAAACATTGTTGGGATTTTCCTATTCTTCTGGGCCCATACACTTTATATGATATGAAGGTTTTCAAATCCTTTGCCTTCAAATGGGATGAATGCCCATTTCAACTTTACAAAATAATCCTGCCCAGGTTTGACCCAATAGGAATGTATAGTCACATCATTGGCAGGTTCTATATCCATGAACCACATCTTGAAGGTCACTGGATCAATTGTGTAGATGATCACGAGGTTAGGACCAGGGACTATTGTAGGATGTCCCTTACCCTTGCATAGGATGTCTTTAAGACCTCAATTCCTCCAAAGGTTTTGGAGAATGCTTCAAATAGGGTATTAGAGGAAATTTATACTTTGGATAAGATATATGACATGCCTATCATGAATGCCAAAGTTGACAAAGATGAGAATAATGACATTCAGTTCCGAGCTAGGCATGTGCTCTGAAAAATTGAAACTTGGATCAAAATTACTTATAAGATGGATCAAATCCTGGTGAAGACATTAATGGATCCACCCAAGAAGGCAGATAAATAGCGTGGGGAGAAAAATACAGTGCCACAATATTAGAAAGCACCATGACAGAAGCCAAGCATAGTTTATGGAAATGAACATGTGTTAGAGTATGGGTCAAATATGAGGCACAAAGCTCCAAAGACTAGAATGACTAGACAAATAGATCCTCCAGTGAAATCAACACAGGCTCCACAAGATGAAAGCCCTTCCACTTCTGGCCAATCTCCTCCTACTACTAAAAAGGGTAAGAAAAAGTATAAAAGGAAGAGAGATTCCGCAACTCCCCAACTAGAAACCTTACAAGAAGAACCAAAAGAAGAGGAAGAAGTACCTCTGGTCAAAAGGAAAAGATCTCAAAGGAGGAAGGAAAAAGAAACTACCAGGAAACATAAAGAGGACCCTAAGGTACAAGACAATTCTTTGGAGGCCTTAGGATTAGATGAATTCCAGATATCTAAATTTGAAGGTCTAGAGGGCTTTTCATACCAAGGGAAAGATACATCAGATTATGCAACAAGGTATGACACGGGAGGTCCATTACTCTTCTAGCCCTAGGTGACCCTCACTCCACCTCCAACTCATCTCACCAATCCAATGCCTAACGTGCCTATCATAGAGGTGAGCTCTAACATAGACAAGGGGCCTGGAAATCAAGACTCCCCAATAGCCCAAGATATAACAAGGGAAAAGGCCATATGAGAGACTCCGACTACCACTCCACTACCTCACATTCCCACTCCACCAACTACTCTCCTACCTCCAATTCCTACTCCACCACCATTTCTCCCAAATCCAACACTAACTCCACCTCCAACTACCACTCTCCCACTTCCCATTCCAACTCTTCCTACACCTACTTCACCACCACCAGTCTCTTTGCCTTGATCCATCCCAACACCTTGAGGGTCAGTAAGATCACAATCCATGTCACATTTTAGAACCTCACTAAAATCCATGACCAGTCTTAATATAGAAGTGTTGATCAGCTCTTAGGAGATGAAGACCAAGATAGGGAAAAATAATATAAGGAAGAAAAAGAAGAAAAGGTAGAAGAGGGAAGGGAAGAATGAAGAGGACAAGGAGAATGAATTAATGAAGGAGAGGGTGAATAGGGAAGGGAATAGGAAGAAGGGTTAGATAAAGAAGTAACCCCGAGATCCCAAAGCTTGGATTCAGTCCTTTATGTTACCCCATATGAGCTAGTCACCACATTTAGTAAACCTACTTGGTTCACTAAAGAGATTTAGTTGAGGAAGAGAACTTACACAAATGAAGACGAGGGGGAAGATACAAATATGGAATCTTTAGGGAAATCCTTCCACCAAACAGGGGTCACATTACCAACACAGACAATTTCCTATGTCACCCAAGACACTAGGGGTCGCTGGAAGGCATAAGTTGCAGTTCCTTCTACAAGCACCTCTCAAACACAAATGACCCAAGGAGATTACACATTTGAAGAGGTAGATTTTGTGGAGCCCACTAGGGAAGGGAGAAAAATATTGGAAGCCTTAGTGCTTAAGCATGCTCTAGGGTTCATGAGAAAGGATGAGGAAATGATTAAATCCTTGATAGAACAAAATGAAACTTGAAGAAGTTCACAAAAAAAATTGTTGGTTCTGTTGACCCAAATTTCCTGGAGGCCTCATTACAGGAAGTATTAGAGAAAAGGAACACCCTAGACTTGCCGACAGTTTTGACCCTATCTTCTATCCAAGAAAGTGCATATAGGAAAGGAGACTTTGGACTTTGAGCAGTACAAAGAATAGGCCATCAAATGGATATATAAGCCTTACAGTGTCATTTTGGTTGAAGCTACAAATTTAAAAGACTTGATGGAGAATGAAGGCGGTCTAGATTCTAAGATAGATAAATGGAAAGTCGCCCTCCAAGACCTACAAATAATCAAGAAAAAATATTTCCAGATATTGGTAAAAATATATGAAGGTGTAGAGCTTGATAACTTTGAGACCTGGATCAAACGGATGGACAAGATCATTAAGGTCTATAAGAAATGCCAAGGCTCCATATTAAAAAAGTAAAAAGAGGTTTTGAATTGGGTAGAAGAAATATATTTTTTCTTTACAGGAATTGGCCTCGACTTGTACCAAGATGAAGATAAACATATCTTATGT
The DNA here is from genome assembly GCA_018584345.1 of Thuja plicata. NCBI lineage: Eukaryota > Viridiplantae > Streptophyta > Pinopsida > Cupressales > Cupressaceae > Thuja > Thuja plicata. Next base: position 96,410 of record MU227482.1, read on the forward strand.
CTATCAAAATAAATGGTCTAATGGTTCACAAATATTCTTGCAGGTATCAGTACCAAGGAGGCCTTACAATAGTTGTTCTACTTGAAAGAAGAGATGTTAAGGATATCAGAACATGAAGAGGAGATCCATTTATTTGCTTTCGAAATGACTATATTTAAAGAGAAGAAAGAACAAAAGGTCAACAAGGTAAAAAGGAAGGAGATAAACTATGAGGAAGTTCAGGAGATCATACAGAGGCTCTGGGTTGCACATCGAGAAGTCTTCCCAAGCTGACTCCTCAGACCTCTTAAGTATTTTGGGAAGACACTCTTAACATTTAGCAATTTTCTCCAAAGGTAGGTTGTAGCCTTTTACCCCCTCAGACAATGCAGCTTTTGGCCTTTCGGCCTCCCAGTCTTCAGCCTTTTGGCCTTCCAAATTTTTCATCCTTTCAGCCTTTTTGGCCTTTCAATCTCTGAGAGGGCTAAAACTTTTAGACCTTCAAGGTGGTTTGACACTTGTAAAATTTTGGGCACTTAAAACTTCAGAGTAGAGGTCGGGCGCCGAAATTCTGAGTGTTTCCAGTGAGATCACCTTTTTGCATGGCAGTTGAACTCCAGATAAGATTGATGATTAAATTTAGTTTTTTTTGGAAGGACTAAGGGTCTCCTATCAGTTCCCACCACAAGAAGAACCTCCATATGAAGATTCCAAGGAGAAACTCCAAGAATAAAGAAGAAACTCCAAGGAGAAACTCCAAGAATCAAGAAGAAGACTCCAAGTTCTTAGAAGAAACCCTATCTTCTTTCTCTTTCTTTTCTTGACGAGTTTGATCCCTCTTGCATGGAAAAATTGATTGTAAATGGATTTAAAATCCATGCAAGCTATTTAGTATCAGTTAGCAATAGTTTATTTTCACCAAAATTTTAGTTTTAGTTTATTTCCATAAATTTAGACTCTCTGATGCCCTAATTTTGGCATTCAGAGTTGGTAGATCAAAAACTCTATGTATTGTAATCAAACCAATGTAAAAGGGGCATATTCTTAATACAATAAAGATCTACATTTGGTGCTTCATTTGTAGTTTGTTAATTGATGCCATCTATGTGAATTGGTGAATGTGTGCATACATTATTCATTATTTTCAAAGAGCCTTTTGTTTTGTTGTGTTTCGAATTCACATTTACCTTAGTTTGAGTTTGTTGTTGTCTATCTACCTTGCTGTGATGAATGTGTGGAAGGGATCATCTATTGGGATTAACAATAAATATGTCTCGTGGGTGCACACATCTTGGTGGCTTCATGATTTGATAGATTTAAAATATCTTGCACAAGTGAATTCATCCTATCTCCAAATGCTTGCATCCATTGGGTATAGAATTGCGACTTTGTCTGATTTATACCTCTTGGGTTTGTTCCAAATCTCCCCACCATTCAATTCACAAGGATGGGTTTACAACGGTTTATGTTCATAGGATTTTGTTTCATTAATTTGCTTTATTTATTGTTACCTTGCTCCTTTGAATTCTATCTTAAATATGATATTAATTATCTTGAAATAAAAAATTGCACTTTTAGTTAATCAAAAATCTTGTTAAAATATAAAACCTAAAAAATAGTACTAAAGATTGTTTTGCAGTTTGTTGTCTTGAACATACCAGCAAAGGCCTCCTCATGAACATTCACATTTATCTTCAACTGAGTAACCAAGCAGGTTGTTACCCAACCCTGGAGAACCTTGGGTATAAATTTGTTATTCTTTCAAGGGAGGAAATAGAATCTCAAGATCCTAGCAAGTTGGCTTGTGTAAAAACAACACTCAACAATATCCCTATATTTTTCAACTAACTCTTCAGGAATTCTAACTCTTTCCTTCATTTTCCTGTGAAGAATATTGATCATGCCAAACAATTCACCATCAACCCATGTGCTATTTTTTATTTTGTAGCTCTCAGAAATCTGAATACCAGTAAGTATCCATTTTCTCCATCCATTAGGGTTCATGCTTGGAAACTTGTGCTTAATGTGGATATACATATTCATTAAGAGTGAGCCAAATCAAAAGGTTTAATATTTATGCTTCTTGATTAGTTTAACATTCTCCAAAAACTATTGTGCTAGAGTCTCGCATAGGTTATAAGTAGTGTTTTATTTCACCATTCTATAGGTCATCATGATAACACCTGCAATAACTAAATTTGGTCTACTTCTGTAATAGAATTTGTATGCAAGTATCATCGCAATCAATCTGCCATCCTGTAATAAAATATCATTCACTGTCATAGCTTTCCTGTCCCATTTTGAATGTGTTAGGGTTTTGACTTATTTCTTTATGTTCTTCTTAGCCACAAGGATAACTCCAATGTTGTCTAACCCAATTATCTCATGAATCAATTGACTACACATCTTTATAGGTTGATCTCCTATCTAGATGAACTAATCATGAACTCTTCTTAGTATTATTTTAAACCATTCATCTTCGTTGAATTCATACCAATCAAATATCTTCATGATGCCTAGGTTGTCAATGTGTTTGAATTCATCCCATAGTTTCCATTATCAGTCATGTATTCCATTTCAGTAGAAATTTCATCAACACTCAGTATATCATACTTGCAATGAATGTATGCCCTAATATCCTCTACGTGCAAAACATCATGTGGTGTTTGGGAAAATGCTCCTTCAGGGTCATCTTCACAAGACTTGAATCAATGTTTCTTAAACTTGTGTCTACGTTGATCTACAACATCATAAATTAAATTTGCATCCATAACTCTTGGATGAGTAGATGATGTAAATACCTTTTACACGTTGAATTTCAAGTTTCTACTTTGATCAATCACGCAATGTAGTTGCTAGATAGTCTTATTCTCTCTGCTCTCTTATCTCTGTAGGTCACTTCTCATCAAATGGTAAAGAAATAGGTAACCATCAGGTGCTTTATACATCGTTAAGTGTAAAACGTGCATTACCCAATATTGTCTAGTCAATCACAAATCTCGCAATCACAAAATATGCATCGTCCAATATTGTGCTTTTAGATATAAGTTCCATGATGTCTGCAAATATCATACCTAAGCTTTCTAGAGCTTACTTCACATAATCAGGGGTTGGATATATTATATTTTTCTCATCCAATACTCCCCCTAAGGCCATACTCAGCCAATTAGGTCAATTCTACTTTGATAGCATCAGCCAAAGATCCAGTAGCATCTATTGTCTCTTCCTGAACCAATATATCATTTGACTCTTTGACTCTCCATACCTTACCACTATTGTTATCTTATGTTTTCTTGAAATAATTGTCAAAATCACTCTTGTATTATGCAAGACTCTTACCAATATCACTGTCATTCTTCTTTGTATCCATAGGAGGTGGTGCTCATCTGTTAATTACTCCATTATACCTGCAAAACTTCACTATATGACCTCGATTGTTACATTTTTAGCATATAGGAGGTTTTCTGTTCTGATTAACTTGTAATTTACAATTCCTTGCAATGTGTCCAAGGTTATTACATTTGTAACATGTGACCTTAGTTGTTGATTCTCCTTTGTTGTTGTTTTGTCTATATCTATTTTGATCAGGTTTTCTGCATTCTTCTTTCTTGTGTCCATATGCATTGCTATTAAAAAATAACTATAAAAGGTTCGAAAAGGGGTATTACCTCTGCAATCTCTCTTCATGTGTCCAAAATTGTTACATCCAAAAAATATACCTCTGAAAGGTCTGATCTATTATTTAATTTCTTCAAGAGTAGCTGGTGCAGGAGCACCTACTCTAGACTCAACACACAAAGACCCTAACAATCCTAAACATACCTAGTTAGTCTAGTTTCATCAGTTAGGCACCTACACCAAGTTGTAAGACCTAGTTCTAGGATTGGCACAACTATAAGCCCCTGGCTAACTATGGTCAAAAGTGGTCAAAGGGCCTAAAATCATAGGATTTTAGTCATTTTCATGTTTTTTATGTTTTAGATCCATGTTGGATCACTAGATTAGGTCTAGACCAAGTTTGGTCTCCTAGAAAGCAAAAGTTGCAAAAATTTTGTAAAAGTTGCTTAGCAACTTTGACAACTTTTGCCAAAAGTTGTAATATAAGCCCCCAATGGTAAAAAGGTTTGAAATTGAGTTGTAACTGATGGGGGAAGCCTTCAATAATCCCTTTTAGGTGGGTGGAAGGTAAGATATGTAATTTTGGTAATCATTAATAAAAATAACCATCATGTCTCTACAAATTTCATGATTCAGACCATTGTATGGATAGGTACGATCATGGGGGATGAAACAATGATCCCAAAAGTTGAAGCTTTGAACCTTCTTCCATTTACATCTAGTCTCATGTGTTGATCTACCCTAGATTGCAAGATATCAGGTTTTTAGTGGGACTGCCTGGGTTTGAGGCTAAAAATCAGGGTTCACCTAGGGCTTGAGTGTTTGGACCAATTCCCCCATGGGAAATTGATGCCCCTTGGTGTAATTCATCCTTGTTCAATGTATTTTCATATTCTGTAGGTTAGGAGCATGGATATGCAGAGGAGTGGCTTTGCCACAAGACCCTAGGTGTACGTCTCATGTGTGCACCATTCTATGACTTAGGACAGTCACTATAGATTTTGGTTGGGGATTCACCAAGGTCTCAAATGCTAGATTCTGAGTTGTTTCACATGTCCACACATGCCTCCATGATTATTATTTTTTTAGCATAGGAGAAAGAGAACTTGTAGTGCATTTGGAGCCCTAATTAGGCCTATTAGCCTAGTCTAAAAGTTGTAACAGTAGTGACTTTTGTTTGCCTCCAATCCTTGGTGCTTGTGCATGTTTAGTAAAGCCTTAAAGGGTATCAAAATCCCTGACCAAATCAACACCTCTTTTGGAAACATTTTGACTTATGTCTAAATTTGCCTCTGGAAAAGGCTACAAGCCAAAGCCTAGGTTGTGAA